>APFE030581545.1:396476-475637 GCA_000404065.3 Pinus taeda
TTTCATTGATCCCATTCAATGGAGGTCATCCTAGCATAGGAGTATGGTAGATACATCGATGCGTCCATCGATAGTACTACTATGGTCCCTAACCCCATTTCCCTGCTCATTGATCAGATGAGAGGTACTTCCCATGAGTCCTAGACTGCATGGGTAGGATGCCTCGACAGGAGAACTAATCATCTTGTCCATAGGAGAACAAATCATCCTACCCCACAGTCACCACGGGAGAACTAATCATCCCGGCCCATAGGAGAACTAATCATCCTATTTCACAATTTCCACAGGAGAACTAATCATCCTGGCCCACAGGAGAACTAATCATCCTGTTCCACAGTTGCCACGGCAGAACTAATCATCCCGGCCCACAAGAGAACTAAACATCATGTTCCACAATCATCGCGAGGTATCATAGGGGAAGGTTGAACCTGTCATCCTGTACATAGCACACCACGAGGGGAGGGTGAGTCGCCCTATGGTCGTATGTTTCTCCAATAAGTACCCCAAGCCCCCCAGAGCTCCTAGAGCTCAATGCATGTAATATGCAGCATGCAGGACCCTTATAAGAAGGTCTCTCAACAACTCCAAGTCGTTCGGGAAAGTCACAGATTTGACGTTTCCCCGGGGCTTTGACAAAATGTCTGCGACCTATACATCAGTCTCAATGCGATGGAGCCTCCTCACTCATCGACTTACCATATCCTAGATAAGGCAGTATCTGATGTCTATCTACTGGAGCAATCATCGTATACGAGATTCCTCAATAATCGAATCCCCCCTCTGGTTGTCATAGAGAATCACAGTGGTATTCATCATGTGTACAAACAGCTCACTTAAGAGCTTCTGCAACCATGCAGCTTCACACGAGATCATACTCGTAGCTATGTATTCGGTCTCGGCGATGCTTATAGCAACCGTCTTTTGCTTCCTGCTCATCCATGATATCGAAGCAGAATCCAAAGAGAACCAGCACTGAGAAGTGCTCTAGTGATCCTCCACACTGCTTGCCCAGTCAGCATTCGAATAATCATGTAGTTTCATATTTCTGGTAGTGTATCTCAATCCATGAGAAATTGTGCCCCAAAGATATCTCAGAAGATTCTTGGCACCAATCCAGTGAGGCTCAACCAAATATGAGCTCACCATGCTAACTGCAAAGCATATGTTCGGACGGAAATTCACCAAGAACATCAACGCGAATGAGTTTATGAAACTCCGAGGCATTTCCCAAATCTGGTCCGACATCACTACCATATAACTTCTGAAAGCTAAGATCCTCGAGGTAGTCACAGGCTTGCAGTTTATCATTCCACATTCGAAATCCAACTCCCTCTTACTTCTACAAATGAGAGGGTCTGCACCTGTCAAAAATAGGTCGTCCTCATAAGGTGCCAATATGAGAGGTCTATCATCCACAACCTTCGGGTAATGGTTTGGATCGGTTTCACTCCTATGAATCTAGCTTCTTCAGACAGCTATCTCCTCTCTACTACGCCCGGGGTTTTGCTTCAAGCCATAGAGAGCTTTCTTCCACCTGTATACATGAGATTCCCGATCATGAATCTCAAACTCCTCGGGTTGTTCCAAACCTGTGGACCTGCTGCATGAGGGGAATGGTCCCCTTGTAAGATTTTCCTTCAGTACATCTCAAACATGTACCTTCATGCTCTTCTTCAATTCAGGCATCCCTATCACCATCTGACTCACATCGGGTAGGGCTTGTAATATTCCTAACCCGGAATATACCTCAAACCCTAGCAAAACTCCAACCAAATACATTCAAATGGTATAATAACCCCAAAGTGATAAAATAACTGTGGAATAGCATATAATAATGTAAACCGGAAATATAAGCAAATACACAAGAAATGTAGCAAGAAATGCTAAGCCATTTTATTATACTGAGCAATAAATGAGTACAAGAGGTGATTAGACAGATGGCACCTCGACTTGCACAAGGCAAGTGAAGAAAATACTCTCAGAATGACAAGAATGGCCTGTCTGCGTGGATGTTGCTACTAGAAAACAAATGATGATTTGGGGCTGCTCCCCTCCTCGGAAAAAGCTAAAACTCTAGATTTGGACTCTACTCAAGAAACCCAAAAAAACCTAGAAAGTTTTCCTGGAATGGCCTCACACTGATCTGCGTCCCAACTGCTGGGAAACTGTCGTGCTTCTACTGCTGCTGCTGCTGGAAATCGAATGAGGATTTGGGGCTGCTCCCCTCCTCAGAAAACGTTGAAACTCTGGAATCGGACTCTACTCAAAAAAAAACCAGAAAGCTTTTCTGAAATGGCCGACCCCCGAAAATCACCCCCTTTGGGTTCTGGGCAGTTCCTCAAAGACGCTGATGAAACTGCTACTGAAATGCTGATGAAACTATTGCTGAAATGCTAATGAAACTACTGCTGGAATGCCAATGGAAATACCTTGCCCGAGCAGGCACTCGAAGTCCCCCGAGGCTAAGGGTGAGATCTCCGAACGGAGACACTCAATGCACTAAACAGTGCTGCAGACTAACTAAATAGCCAACATGCTCTAAGTCGAAATGACTATCACAAATACTCATAACCAGAATGATCCAAAATGAGGGGGCTCCTCTCTATTTTATAGCCTCTGCCTCTCACAATCCCTAGGCTCACCTCCTCCTGCGTGATTCCCCTCTTGCCATGTGTCTGCGTGGGCCCCATTTCTGCGTCCCCTTTTGGCCCCCTTAGCTCCTCCTTAAGTCACAACGTTGTGCTACTAGGAAGTGAATTTTTATTCTTAAAGTGAGTTATCCCCCGTCCTCACTTTTTTATTTATAAATAACTATAGAAGGCAAAAATTGGGCAAAATCGAATATTCCAATTAGCCATGGCTAATTAGGAATATTAAATCTCCCCCGGAAAAATGTTGCTTGTCCTCAAGCAACTGAAGTGATGGATGCTGCAAGATCTTCTCACTCTCCCAAGTGGCATCCTCATCCAGCAAATTCTTCCACCTCACCAAGAGTTGCTAGACCGTCTTGCTCCGCAGATGCCTCTCCCTGGTATCAATGATAGCCTCCGGCTGCAATACCAAATGCCCCTTGTCATTCATGGGTGGTAGCTCATCTGTCACTGTCACCTGCTGCCCCAACGCCTTTTTCAGGCATGATACATGGAAAACGTTATGAATCTTGCTGCCTTGGGGCAGCTCCAACTCATACGCAACCTGTCCAATGCTGCGTATCACCCTGTACGCCCCATAAAAGCAAGGCTTAAGCTTCTCAGCCCCCTTCTGCTTTAGTGACGACTGTCGGTATGGTTGTAACCGTAGGTAGACCATGTCTCCTACCTCGAACTGTCTCTCCACCCGACCACTGTCGGCATACAGCTTCTGCTGGTCCTTTGCTGTAGCCATGTTATCCTTGAGAGCTTGGAGAATATCCTGACTCTCTTGGATCTATATCTTGGCTCTAGGAGCCTTGCTATCACCAAACATCACGTCAGCAAAAGATAAAGGATGATACCCATATAAAGCATAGAATGGTGACATACCAATGGACATGTGATGTGAAGTATTGTAGCAGTACTCCCCTAGATGCAACCACCTCAACCATGCTCGCTGCTGCCCACTGACATAGTTACGCAAGTAGCCCTCTAGCCACTTGTTAACTATCTCTGTCTGCTCATCCGTCTATGGGTGATAACTAGTACTCGGTGTCAATTCCGTCCCCACCAACCGGAAAAGCTCCTGCCAAAACCCGCCCATGAAACGGTCGTCCCTATCACTGACGATGGTCT
This sequence comes from Pinus taeda, assembly GCA_000404065.3. Taxonomy (NCBI): domain Eukaryota; kingdom Viridiplantae; phylum Streptophyta; class Pinopsida; order Pinales; family Pinaceae; genus Pinus; species Pinus taeda. Next base: position 400,244 of record APFE030581545.1, read on the forward strand.
TAGGAAGACCATGTAGCCTAAAGATCTCTCTAAAGAACAGCTCGGCTACCTGTGCTGCTGTATAGTGTGCGGATATGGCAAAAAAGTGTGCGTACTTTGTCAGTTAGTTAGCGACGACAAAGATGCAATCCTTGCCCTGTACCATGGGCAACCCTGTGATGAAGTCCATCGAAATACTCTCCCATTTCCCCTCCGGAATGGGAAGAAGCTGCACTAATCCCACGGAATGACTCACCTCTCCCTTGTTCCTCTGGCAAACATCGCACTCCCGAATGTGCTGGAGTACGTCCTCCTTGAGGCCCTTCCATGAGAACCTCTCCCTAATGGCCCTGTAGGTTTTGGTAAACCCCTGATGTCCTGCCAACCGTGAATCATGTGATGCCTGGAGTATCTTCTTCTTGAGCTGAGACCCCTCAGTCAAGAAGATCCGGTCCCTGTAATAGATGATCTCATCGACCACTCTGTACCTGTCATCTGCCACCTGCCCATCCAGAACCTCACATGCAAACCTGTCCTTGGAGTACTCTACTAAGAGTCGAGCCCTCCAGTCTGTATCCAAGCTCCTAAGAGACAACGTGGCTGGTCTACGTGAAAGGGCATCTGCTACCACGTTGTTCTTACCCTTGGCATACTCAATGTCAAAGTCATATGCTTGGAACTTGCTGATCCACTTCTGTTGCCTCTCCTGTCACTGCTTCTGCTCCAAAAACAACTTGAGGCTGTTGTGATCAGTCCTCACCCTGAACCTGTTACCCACCAGATACTGCCGGTACTTAGCCAATGCATGCATGATGGCCAGCATCTCCTTGTCGTATATAGAATACAACCTCTCGTGCGGAAGGAGCTTCCGGTTCTCAAATGCTATAGGGTGACCTCCCTGCATCAATACTGCACCGATCCCCTCTCCCAACACATTACACTCCAAAACAAATGGCTGCGTGAAATCTGGCAGTGCAAGCAACTCCTGGATAGCCTGCTCAATCTCATCCCGATAGGCCTTGGGGTGCCTATAGGGGGTGGTAATCACGGCCTGTATGCCTCAAACTCGATGGTGTGCTCAAACCCCCAATCTAGTGGTTGTCCTGGTGGAATCTCCCCAAACACTATGGCATAGCGATCAAGGATAGACTGTATCTCTGGGTGTACCATATGCCCCGTAGTTCCTGCCTCTGATGCACGCAGCTCCACTGCGCACTCTATGTCTCCCTTTCGAAAGACCGCTTCCATCCAATGAGCCGAGACAGTCTAAGACGGATATGTGTGTTGTCCCCGTATCTTCTCATGCCTCCCTGTCTTCTCATCATCCCACTCCATCTCCAGGGTCTTCCAATCTGTCGTGGCCTTCCCTAGAGTGATAAGCCACTGAACCCCCAGTATCATGTTGGTGTCCAACATATTGACCACAAAAAAGTGGTCAGTCAATGTGTAGGTGCCCATCGTCACTGAAAGCTCTGGAACATAACGAGCACACATCATGGTCTGATCTCCTGGGACCACGACTGAAAACCCATCGAAGCTCTCTGTTTGTATACCTCTTCGCTCAACCATCTGGGCATCGATGAAGTTGTGGGTTGCCCCACTGTCAACCAAAACTGATACGTGCTGGCCACGTACTGTCCCTTGTACACGTAGCGTCAAATACTTGGGAACTCCCCGCAACGCTGCAAGGGCCCCTCCGGTGGGTGCAAAAGATGCACCACCTGCTGTTGGTGGTGGAGATGGCAAAGGTCCCTATATGGCATGGTTATCTCCTGCCTCCACATCCTCCTCGTCATCCTCTTCTCCACTGCTCTCGAAGAAGACCTCAATAAAATGTGCTTTACCAGCAGCACATCTATGTCCTGGTGCCCATGGCTCCTGACAAGTGAAGCACAACCGCTTCTTCTTCAGCTCCCTCCTGGCATCATTGTCAAGCTGTACTCGTCCTGGATTCCCCTTTGGAGGTGGAATCCTCACATCCTTCCCCTTAGACTGGAAAGTCTGTCTCTCGGGGTAAGGTGTCCGGGTCCTAGGTAAGACATCCTGTAAGTCCCAGGTCCTACTGATAGCGTCCTGGAGCGTAGCTGGACTAGTGGATCAGACTAGACCCCGAAGTGGCTCTGCTAACCCCTCAACATACATATAAAGCCTCCGTGCCGTGGAGAGGTTTGGCACCATCATGGAGACCCTCAAGAAATCTGCAATGTAGGTCTTTGGGCTCCCTGTCTATTTGAGCCTCGTCAGCTCAACAAAATGTTGCTTTGGATCCCTTCGATCAAATCGCTCCATTAGTCTCCTCGTAAACTCGGCATATGACGTCACTGTGGAGTGCCCCAATGTAACCGTCCCATGAAACCACCAATCCTGGGCCTCGCCATCCAAATGCAATGTTGCCACCTTGATGGCCTCTGCCTCCGACATCTGGTTACGCTGGAAATAAATGTCCAGCTTCTCCACCCAAGACTTTGTCGAACTGTTTGATGAGCCATCAAACGTAGGCAAGTGGAATCTGCTCGCTGCATGATGGGTGTCGCCATCATGGTAATGCCGGTACCCTCTGTGATGATCGCGAGGTCTGCTATCCCGCTGGCGCTGAACAAAATCTCTGAATGAAAGGGCTTCCCTGAACTCCTATCCATAGGGCCTGGTACTCTACAAAATAATCGCCCATATGTCCGGGCTCTGCCTCCTGCTGGGCTACGGCCCCCGTGTCTGCTCCTAAGAAGGTGGGCATGGTAGAGTGTGTAGGGGCATGTGAGACCCCCTGCTGCACAGTATCACGCTGCTATGGCAAGTGATGGGATGCACCTGATCCCTCATCAATCTGAAAAACTCGCGGGCTCTCTCGCTGTCTGGCATCTACTGTCGTGAATCTCTGCCCCATCACCTCATTCTGCCTCGACAAATCCTGCACTGATTTGAGGAGCATATCCGCAAATCTCTTCCCGTCATCATCTGCCATCGGATCCTCCTACTCTGCGTCCACCACAAGCTCTCTCTATCCTGCATCCACCACAGGCTCCTCTTGTTCTGCGTCCACCACCGGAACACAGTCTCCCTCTCCGTAGGTATTCTCCAACCTACACTCAGTGTCTCTGTACCTCTGACCTCTGTAACAGATATAGGGTTTTTACCCCGATGTCATAGATTGCTAGCTCCACAGGCTGAGCCAGATCTATGCTCCGATGCCACTGTAATATTCCTAACCAGGAATATACCCCAAACCCCAGCAAAATTCCAACCAAATACGTGCAAATGATATAATAACCCCGAAGTGATAAAATAACAGTGGAACAGCATATAATAATGTAAACCGGAAATATAAGCAGATACACAAGAAATGCAGCTAGAAATGCTAAGCCATTTTGTTATACTGAGAAATAAATGAGTACAAGAGGTGATTAGACAGATGGCACCTCGACTTGCACAAGGCAAGTGAAGAAAATACTCTCAGAATGACAAGAATGGCCTCTCTGCGTGGATGTTGTTGTTGTGCTACTGCTGCTAGAAAACAAATGATGATTTGAGGCTGCTCCCCTCCTCGGAAAAAGCTAAAACTCTGGATTTGAGCTCTACTCAAGAAACCCAGAAAAACCCAGAAAGCTTCCCTGGAATGGCCTCACACTGATCTGCGTCCCAACTGCCGAGAAACTGTCGTGTCGCTACTGGAAATCAAATGAGGATTTGGGGCTGCTCCCCTCCTCAGAAAAGGTTGAAACTCTAGAATTGGACTCTATTCAAAAAACCCAGAAAAACCCAGAAAGCTTTTCTGAAATGGCCGACCCCCGAAAATCACCCCCTTGGGGTTCTGGGCAGTTCCTCAAAGACGCTGATGAAACTGCTGCTGAAATGCTGATGAAACTGCTACTGAAACGCTGATGAAACTACTGCTGGAATGCCAATGGAAATACCTTGCCCGAGCAGGCACTCGAAGTCCCCCGGGGCTAAGGGTGAGATCTCCGAACAGAAACACTCAATGCACTAAACAGTGCTGCAGACTAACAGCCAACGTGCTCTAAGTCGAAATGACTATCACAAATGCTTATAACTAAAATGATCCAAAATGAGGGGGCTCCTCTCTATTTTATAGCCTTTGCCTCTCACAATCCCTAGGCTCACCTCCTCCTGCGTGATTCCCCTCTTGCCATGTGTCTATGTGGGCCCCATTTCTGCGTCCCCCTTTGGCCCCCTTGGCTCCTCCTTAAGTCACAATGTTGTGCTACTAGGAAGTGACTTTTTATTCTTAAAGTGAGTTATGTCCCCCGTCCTCACTTTTTTATTTATAAATAACTATAGAAGACAAAAATTGGGCAAAATTGAATATTCCAATTAGCCATGGCTAATTAAGAATATTACAGGGCCCCATAGGTAGACCTCCGGTGTTATAGATGCGATATGTCAATTGACATGATCCGCAATGGACCATCCTACAACTTGATACAAATTGCCAACCCTGAACCCATGAGAAAAAGCATCTTTGAAAATTCTATTTTTTAACACGTACCTTTCCATCGATGAATGCCACCTTGAAACCTTTGACTTCCATTTCCGAGATGGACACCAGGTTCTTACGAATAGGTACATAAAAGAGATTCTTGTAAATGAATAGAGTTACCCTCATTCAATTGAGGGGTAACATTCCCTACACCCTTTCTGGGATAGGTGGCATCAACTCGAAGCATAATCCCACAGTTGTTTTTGTCTCTACCAAATTCGAGAGAGCACCCTTCTATCCGATGAGGCGCCTTGAAGCACTACGATCAATAAGCCAGATTCCCAAAGAATCTGAAGGAGAGGGCCAATACAAGATAGCGCTTCTTTATCTTATCAGAAACAACATTTGATTCTTCATACCTGGGGTTCCTTGCTTTCTCTAAAGAGTCGGTCATTTCCTTGATGCCCTGCATTACCTGTCATTCCTCTGATCATTGAAGATGTCCCTAGAATGATTGTTATCATCCTCAAGTGATGTGTCCCTACCTCAGACACTGCTTCGCATAATGGCCAAACTTATTACAACCAAGGCATCTGCCTTTCCTTCCACCCTTAGATCCGGACTTCCCATTGAAGTGATCTTTAGGTAGGCCATCAGAAACATCTGCTGCGCCATTCTGATAATATTCTCTGCTTCGACTTCACCCTTGGTGAATTTGAAGAGGGATGAGGAATCCACTGATCCTTTTTTCCTTTCCCAACTGTCTTCGGTGATTGCTCTTTCACTCTTGCTTGGGCATTGCCTTCACCATAGCTCTAATACCATGTTAATTTTAGGTATGTTATATGCTTAGAGCAATTTATTTCAATTTTCACAATTAGCTCAATACCTTTTCCAGATTAGCAATCACGTCATCATTAAAGTAAACTACAGATAGAACATAAACATAAATTGCAGAAGACAAGCCAAGACAAGAGTACACAAGATGTGGCGCTAGCCAGGGACAAACCCCAATGTGGGGAAACGCTTGATCAATTCTTCTTATATGTTCTTCAATAGTTTAGCAGAGAGAGTGAGAGATAGTACGTTTACAACAGAAGTCAACACTTTGACTTATCTAAATAAGAGCATATATCATCTCTAAGAAGATAATACATGAGATCAGTTGAAGACATGCTGCTTCAACTAATTCTCCAAGGTGACTCCTTCACCTATCGTTGTGTTGCATTTCGTCATCATGTTGCACCTCACCGCGCTGCACCATGTTGCACCCATCATCACTATGCTGCATCTCATTACGCTTCATTAATCATCACTGTACCCATCACTGTACTGCATTATGTGCCATTGTTGCATCATGTTGCCATACTAACCTATGTGTTGGCTGCACCTTGATTGCTTGTTGTCCCTTGCTTGCTTGTTGTCCCTAGCATGCTTGTTGTTGCATGCTAGTTGTCCCTTGCATGCTAATTGTGACAATGTATGCTTGGTGTATTTGTTGCTAAGTACCATACAACTGTCCCAATGTTAGTTAGTTGTCCCTTACATGCTGCTCTCCTTCGAAGAGAGATGCTCCAGCTGTTCCGGCAGTTCCCAGCAGTTTCGACTGTTCCCGGCAGTTCCGACTGTTCCCGGCAGTCCCGACAGTTCCCACAGTTCCGCTTGTTCCCGACAGTTCCGGCAATTCCGGTTGTTCCCGACAGTTCCGGCAATTCCGGCTATTCCCGACAGTTCCGGGTTCTACCCTCTGCATCAGCTTTCCCGGCTATTCCGACAATTCCCAGCAATTCCAGCTTTTGCCCTCTGCATCAGCTTTCCCGGCTGTTCTGACAGCTCCCGACAGTTCCGCCTTCTGCCATCTGCGTCAGTTTTCCCAGCAGTTCCAGTTGTTCTGGCTTCTGCCCTCTGCATCAGCTTTCCTGGCTGTTCTGGCAATTCTCGGCAATTCCGGCTATTCCCGGCAGTTCCGACTTCTGCCCTCTGTGTCAGCTTTCGCAACAGTTCCGGCTTCTTCCCTCTACGTCAGCTTTCCCAGCAGTTCTGACAGTGTCCAGCAATTCCGGTTGTTCCCAGCAGTTCCGGTTGTTCCCGGCAGTTCCAGTTGTTCCCGACAATTCCGGCTTCTGCCCTCTGCGTCAGCTTTCCCTGCAGTTCCGGCTTCTGCCCTCTGCGTCAACTTTCCCGTCAGTTCCGGCTTCTGCCCTCTGCGTCAGCTTTCCCAGCTATTCTGGCTTCTGCCCTCTGGATTAGGGCAGCGTTATCCCTTAGGATCTCTCCTCCTACTAAAACTCAAAGACAAATAGAGAGGAAGAGATCCCAAGTGTGTTGAAATGACTTGAAAGCCACCTCTATTTATACTAAAACGTTGAGCACAAGTGGGGTTTATTTGGTTGCTGGCCAACCTTGACGAATTGTCCCATAACACAAATAAATTCATATCTCCATGAATATTTATCGGAATTGGATGATCTTTAGATCAATCCTACACCTCTCGATGAGAGGGATCCAAGAAAAATATCAGCTTCCATTAATAAGATGACCCACATGGAGTTTGGCCCTAGTTGCAAATTTTAACACTTAACCTCCTCAAGTTATGTGTGTTTGTAAACACGGATAATTGGCAGAATTTTTCTCCCAGATATAAGCCAAAGCTAAGGTGGAATTCTTTGACGAGGTCTCAAGTGATTCCTAGTGTTTATTGAGTCTATGTATTTTTCATGCTAGATCATGTGCCTTGTCGCAGAATTGGGTAAAGTCTTGAAGGTCTATGTCAAATGTGTATTTCCCCTTCTAAGGGTTGAAACTTGATATTGTAATATTCTGATGTAAAAGTGTGTCTAGGAATACTTTAGTGCATGGTTACTCATATTTAGACACCATGGCTAAATTAACCTTGTTATAGATACACTTAGAGGGTGCAAAAAAATGTATTCCTCTCTTGAGTCTTTTAATTTTTTTTGGCAAAAATAAAAAGAAAATAATTAGCTAAAAATTTTAATTAAATTTTAGTCAAAAAATTGATTTGAGACATTAAATTCTCTCCAAGTGGAAAATCATCAAAATTTCGTGGGGGCAAAAAGAATTAAATTTTAAGGGTCCACCAAGGAAAAAATCAATTTTTTAAGAGAAATACCCTTTGGACTTTGGTGCTCAAGGCAAATTAAAATTTTTGAGGATAAAAATCCAAAATATTATTTTTGGACTAAGAAAAAAGGGATTTTAAGAGAAATTTGAATTTTTCCTCAAAATAAAAAAATAAAATTCAATCGATGGAGGAGATCAAGTTATTTCAAAAGAAGATCGATGGATGAAATTATTTTGACGTGGATCAACCCAACTAGCCATTATTTCCACTTGGAGGGGTTTTCTCTCTCACTCTTTTATATAAGGAAGCCTTTGAACTCCTCATTGTAACAGGAATGATCTAACTAGATCAAAATTATTTTTGTACTAAGCAAGACTTTCCTGCATTTTCTAATAAAAGCATAAGACATTGGGGTTCAATTTAGGTGTCTCTCACTTGCTGATTTGTGGTATGTGATAGATGATATTATTTTATATGCTTTGAGCCAATATACTACGTAATTATTATTTCAATTGCTGGTAATAGGAAGATCTATTAGCACGGGTATCTTTCTTTAGGTGTTGGGCTAGAGTAAGCACTCTGGATCTAGGGGATCTAGTAGGTATCTCTAGGTGCATAGATCCTTTGTGTGGATCAAATCCCCCTTGATCTAATAATCTATTTTTTTGAAGCGCATTTGACCTACAAGTTGCTCCAGCCCTTGGAAACCCCAAGTTCACAGACTGTAAGGGGATAACACTTGTTTGGCTTCAAGTCTTAATCTAACGAACATTTGATGCAACCAAAATAAAAAATAAAAAAAATATTCAAATTCTCTCATTTATTTACTTGTGCTGCAAACATTAATATGCTAATAAGAGCAATTTTATTTTTGTAAATATTGTAAATATTTTGTGAATAATTTTTTGCTCTAACCCTTGTATTTTAATACTAACCCATCACTTCTATTTTGTATAGTATTGGGGTTTTGGGGTTTTATTTGAAATTTTTGTATATATTGGGCATTTGGGCTTTCTATTTTTCATTTGTGCAAGTGATAGTTCAAGGGTTTGAGGCAGAAATCAAATTTTGGAAGGCCCTAGCCTCACCTAGCCTAAACGACTAAGGTTTCAAGGGTTTATATGCCTCTTGAGAAGCCGTCTAGCCCAAGTAAAGAGGGTCACAGCTCCTATAGGTGAATTTCATCATTTTTTGGGGTTATTTTTGCTTTTGCGGGGGTGTCGTGAGGATTTTTAGCCTCTTGGAGGCTAGCCGCAGACCTTAGAGGCCCTATCCCTCCTAGCCACAGTTCTTTGGGGACTTTTCTTAGTAGTCACAGGCCTTTTAAGGCCTTGTTCTTGTGGCCAAGGCCCCTAGGGGGCCTCCTTCCCTTAGCAGCAACCCTTTTTGGGCCTTTTCTCCCTAATGGCAGCCCTAAGGAGAGCTTTTTCTCCTTGTCGCAGGCCTTAGAGGCCGTTTTAGGTGTAGTCGCAAGCTTATTGGGCCTTAATTCCCTAGGCTGCACGCCTACTTGGCCTTATAGCACTAGCTACAAGCCTTATTAGGCCTTTGTCCCCTCATTGCAGTCCATTTTTGGCATATTTGTGGCTTTGGCATTTGATTTTGGCCCTAGTACTTTGTGTTTGCAGGCTTATGGTAAGTTTGTCAAGGATTTGAATTGATTTCCATATCATTTTTGCCATTGATCCATTGTATTTCAAGCTAACACTTGGTTTTGCAGGGATTTGAGGGGTTTGAAATTCCTCTAGCCCATCAATTATCCCTAGAAGCCCTAATCACTGTCATAAGAGGCGTGATCCATCATTTGTTTAGGCTAATAATTTGTGTTGCGAGTGTTTGAAGAAGCTATAGTCCATATTAGAAATCCATCTAATCATCAAGCAAGGCCTCAAGGCCTATCCCTCCCCTATTCTCCTCACTGTTTTCATGATTAGATCTGAAGTGACTTTGTAGCAGCAGTATTAGTCTCTCATAATCATCTCTAAGAGGCTCTAAAATACCTTCACATAAGCTTAATTACATTTTACACTTAACATAAAGGTTAATCAACCTATATTCTCCTAATTGGTAATGATCTAAGTGATTTTGGATATCTGATATAATTGAAAAGGGGTCTGATATGTGCTCATTTAAGGCTGATATATATTTGTTTCAGTTATAAGAAATCATCTTGTGAAGGCTTGAGAGTCAGAAGAACTCATCTCTCTTGTTTTAAATGCATAACAAAGTGTTAAGTAGACTGCTCTTCTAGCATTTGGCATTTCATATTGGGCTGATTGCATAAGTTGCATCTTGCATTCAGAGCATTCTCTTGTAGCATTCTTGCATTTCATTGATGTCCTCTATCTTTGAAGATCACTGTTAGCAATCTCATTTCAAGAAATATTGTGCTCTAATTGGCTCTCATAATAAGCATTGGTGTCATTATCTAATTGACATAAGTAATAATTTTGGATAATTATTGCGGCAAATGTCATCATTGTCTCTTTTGTTCTCTAAGTGACATATCAAGTTTAATGAGATCTTGACGTTGTGCTCATAGTACCCTTTGTTGTTTGATAATCAAAAGAAATTGGTTCATTGATGAGATTTGCTAATGGTATTGTTTATGGTCATTGAGTATCATAGATGAGCTTTGAATTAGTGGAGTAACTCAAAGTGTTTTCCTTTGAAAGATCTTTTCACTTTGATATTGCAAATTGGGCATCATATCTTGTTGAGAATCTTAGCTTGCTTGATATTGCTAATCATAAGATAACCCCTTGGAATTGCTATTTTTCATTTTGTCTCATATGTGAAATCAACTAACATAATACCAAGTCCTTATAATCTTTCGCTAATTATGCTCTATCTCTTATGTTCCCTCTCTCTTGTGTTTCACTTGAATTGTTCATCTTGCTTCATTTGAGATAGTTATTTACTCTTTAAGTGCTTCATCTAATTGCTATCATATTGAATATCATTTAAGCGTGAGAATCAAAATAATTTGGAGTGCTTGATCTAATTAATAATCTCATTGAGGCGTTCACTCACATCTTGCATTTCATTCTAGGACTAGAAGTGCACATTTAAAATACACCTCCAAGCATAAGATTGGTTGTGAGAAGATAGGACAACCTTTCTCACCAACTTGCGAGGTTTAGACCCTTATTCGTGGTCAACACAGGTGACCTTGCAGTTCTCTTATGGGTGATCCCTTGTAGGAACAAAGACACTTAGGTGGTTAGAACTCCACAAGAGGTATCATTAATGAGGCCTTAGCCTCCTTCCTTTGGACTTCTCTCTACAACCTACATTCGAGACTAACTTCCAAATAGTAGAGAGTAAGGATTAACCTAAATAGGGCATCTAATTAAAATCGACCAAGATCTTGCATTTCACTTAGATCTAGGTCTTGCACTTCATATAGGATAGATTTGCATCCTGCAACAATTGTTCATCCAGTAGCTTGGAATTTCAATTCATATTGTGCAGGTAAATTGACTCCTAAGGCATTGGTCTCTAATTGATAATTTCAATAAATCTAATTAAGTGGTGCTAAATAATTAAACTTGCCTTTAATTTTCACTTGTTGGTCCCCAACAAGTGGTTTATCTCTTCATCTATAAGGACTACCCCCCTTAGTCTGCAATTAGGAGACAACTTAAACATAGAGGGAAGGGATCAGAGTGGCAGCCCCTAACCTGAGCGTTGTCATATTCTTGTGTACAATTTGAGCGACAACATTTTTTGGCATCGTTGTCAGGGATAAGTTTATCTTGTTCTCGTCTCTTCAACATCTTTTCTCTTCATCCATTGTCCCTTTGATCCATCAATTTGCACATTTCCCAACACCATAACAACATCTCATCTTTTCATCTATCTCACTCTTTCTAGCACCTGGACATTCAGGTTAGTTTCCTGTTTGGGTGGCAACTCCACTAATTCATCCATTCACAAGAGCTTATACTAGAAGGAATCATAGTAGCTTGGTTAACCCCGCTCTTGATCCTAAAAAGGCTCTTAGAGCTCTATTAAACAAATTACTTTCTAGAAAGCACCTATTTTTTCTCGAACAAGAAGCCTTCCCTGATATCCATCTGCTTTTCCCTGACCCCGTTGAGCAAGACATCATGGACTTGTTCACTCATTGAAATTTTGGCAACATTCAAGGTCAGCCTCATGATCTCCTAGATTTTAGTTTGGATAAGATGCCTACTTTTCAGGGGAATAATGCAATCAATGCTAAATCCCACCTCAAAGTATTCACAACCTTCTTGGTGAAATATACTTCCAGAGCTGCCTACAATCATGAGTATATTAAGATGATGTTGTTTGTTCTTTCTCTAAAAGAAGATGCAACAGAATGGTATTTGGATAGGTCTGACAACTCCTTTGATTCTTTGCAAGCCATTATCAATGATTTCATAGCTAAATATGGAGATAAAAGGGAAGGGAGGTATTTGCTTAGAATCATCAGCAACATAAAGAAGAATGAGAATGAGACAGTTGATGAATTTAATAAGAAATTTAATGGCATAGTCAAGGAAACGCATCAAGATTATAAGCCAACAGATAAATCTTTGCTAGAATATTATCTAGATGCATTCATGGTTGATACTTCTTATGAGCTAAGGCGTGCTAAACTGAATGATTTAAGGTCGCTCAAACTTTAGCTGAAGAGTTGGAAAAGGATAAGAGAGCATCTAGGAAATATGAAATTCTTGGTTTTGAAAGAGGTCCAACTAAGGCTAAGGCGAATGAAGTTAAGCAAGTTGAACATGATCCTATCAAGGAATTAACTCAACTGATTAAAGATATGAAAATTGAACATGCTAGAGAAATGAATTTCATGCAAGCTAGGCTAATTCAAATGGAAAGATCTCAAGCTCAGAATATTCAACCTAGAAACAACAATAACAGGGGTAATAATAACACGTGGCCTAAGAAGAATCCTCTGAATGAGCATAGGCCTCCTAATCCCCTGGAATCTACCAACATTGTTGAACAACCTATGCCATTTTGCAGACCATGTGAGAGTTTTCACGAGGAAAGTTCATGTGCTTTTGCCAAAAGGATCATTGATGAAGGAACGAGTGAGCAAATTAATATAATTAGTCAAGAGTTTGACTCATCTTCAAAAGGAGAAGATTGCTGCATGGAAATAATCCCTTCATCCTTTACCATCAATAATTTTAGTGATGAAACCTGGATGCGGGTGACACGTTATGGTTTTAATGAACACGTTGAAGGATGGTGGTGAGGGGACGGGCCACTTGGCTGATGGCACCCCTCCCCATACCACCCTGAGGCGCCTTTAAGGCACACTACAGGCAACAATCAATGCAGGTCTGAAGCGGGAAAATGTCATTTACTGTTTGGATATGGAGGTACCTTGGTTCATTCTTTCACCGTCTCCCCTGCTCCACTGCACCTGCCCGCCTCAAACTTATGACCAGCCTTCGCACTGCAACTGGCCGTCGCTGCTGGCTAGTATGTTGCGCGGATTTTGGTAATGGGTTTCACCATTCCAATTCTGGTCTCTGCATTCTAACCTCGGCTCAGAACGACCCTACTCCACCTCACAGTTCCTCTGCTAGAGCTCCCTTTGTCTTTGTCCCTCCTGTCACTGCTCCCTCTAAGCGCTCAGCGAGCGATATCAGCATGGTGAGACACCGTATGAGAAGTCGAAGGGGAGGAACTCGGGGAGGAAGTTCTCGCCCTCCGACTGAGCAGTACCTTGAGCATGCCACCTCCTCTCCTTCCCCTGAACTGCATCATCCTCCAATTCATGGGGCGGGTAGATATCCAAGCACTAGAAGTGGGCAGGGTCTGGCTCATTCTTCAGGCGCTGTTCATGGCGACTTTGCTGTCCACTCAACTAATTTTCCTTTGCCCCTTCATCCCGCTCCCACTCAACCCAATTCAGGTTCTATAGCTCCCTGAACAGGCCTATCATTACCGCTACTATTTCCATCCTCTTCACTAAAGAAAACACTCAGACTGCCTCTCATGTTGACAATTCCAACTTTCCATAGGAGGACGCTCCCAAATGTAGTAATTACAGAGATACTGGAAAGAATGGGATAGACGAGGGCCTCTTCACTTCGCATGGACAGAAATTCGGTGGCAATTAGCATGGTGAAGGGGGTAGCTCTGCTGCCACGCGCCCCTCTGGTGGTTCAAGTCACGACGGGTCTACCCTGTAGGTTGCATTTGGTGACGGTGGAGAGCCACACGGCGGCGATGGAGAACCACACGACAGTGTTTCCATGGACAAGGCGGATGAGTGGGCATGCCCAATCATCGAGGAACCCATCCCGGATGACTTCAACTAGGCTGATGTGGCTTCCAGGTGGTTGGACGTGGCAGCCAGAGATACAAACGAGGTTGTCAGGGGTTCGAACGTGGCTACCTAGTGTTAGGATGTGGCTTCTAGGTGTTTTCTATCTGGTCTTTTTGTTTTTGGTAGTTTTCGATGGAATCTGGTATCCTATCTGGACTAGATGTCAGGGCATCATCTCACTGTTTCTTTTGTGGGTTCTGGACTCAAGAATTGATACCATTTTTGGTATTTATGCTCTCTGTGGACTAGTTTCCCCAATGTTGGGGCAGTCCAGATTTTGTTGATACTCTTCGTTAAACTTCATTGAGGCTTCGTCCTCTCTGTAATTTTCTGTACATATTAATAGATTACCTTACTTAGAAAAGAAAATAATTTTAGTGATGAAAAGGATCCAATCACGCAGATATATGGAGAGAAGCCATCTCAGGAACAGATCTTAGAGATTGCTCGAAGTAAGGGATATACATATCAAAAGAAAAGTAAAAATTAGAATCAAAAAAAGCAACAGATTGCATTTAAGCCTTATCAGTCAGGGTTGAAGATTGATTGGGTCATGTTGCACACATTTTGTCAAAGTTCCAAGGCAGCGGAAGTACCAAATTTTTTCAACAGGATCGGGTCATCTATCAACAGTTCATATGTCATTGTAAACCCATTCTGCAAGTTATATAATGTAAATGATGTTAGTAAGACTGTGAATGTATGTAACAACCTAGTTAAGGCTATTATTTTGGCGAGAGTTTCATCCTAGCAGGTTTTTCGTCTCACTAATTCATTTGTGTTTCTAAACATAGATGGTCGACGAAGATTTTCCCTCCAACCTCACCCTAAAGTTGGAGTAGAATTCTTCGGCAAAATCTTAGGTGAGTCCTAGTGTTCTAGTTGAATCTTATGTAAAAGTGATTTGGGAATAATTTAAGCTAATTGGCTAAATTATTTTATTACAAATCACTTGGTCTACTAGCTCATATTGTGTCGCAAATTGGGTATTTTTTTTAAGTTTCTAAGTCGAACGGATATTCATCCTTTGAGGGTTGAAATTGTAAATCTTATGTAAAAAATATTTTAATGCATGTTCTCTCATACTTAGACACCATGGTTAAAATATGAGAGGGTGGAAAAAATAATTAATCCCCTCATGTGTCAATTAATTAAATTTTCTGACAAAAATAAATTAAAATCCCAAACCAAAAATTTAATTAATTAGAGCCAAATTAAAATGTCTTAAGAAAATTAAATTCTCCAACTAAAAAATTTGTGGGTCTTAAAAGAATTAATTTTTGGAGGTCCTCCACCAAGGAAATATTGGATATTTCAAAAAAAAAATAGACTCTTGGGCCTTGGTGGTTAAGTCAAAATCAAATTTTTGAAGAAACTAGCTCAAAATAATTAACTTTGAGCTAATTAAAATGGAATTAAATGATAAATTCGAAAATCCCTCAAAAATAAAAATTCAACAGCTAAGATTAAAAGATGATCAAGTATTTTTCAACGGCTAAGATTAAAAGATGATCAAGTATTTTCAACAGTCAAGATTATTTTGACAAGGATCAAAGAAACTAACTGTTATTTTTCACTAGGAGGATTTATCTATAAATTAGAGAGTCATTTGAGTCTTTAGCCATCTGATTTCTAGCTAAGAAATTGTTGTTGAAACATTCACGTAAATTATTGTCCCGCTGGGAACTATTTTTTCTATCATAATAAAGACTTTGGGGTGCAACACGAGGTGTCCATGTTCATTGATTTGTGGTATGTACTGACTACTGGTTTTCCTATGTTGTGTTGATAAATGGTAAGATCTGTTTTTCATTAGATGAAGATAAAATCATGCTATTGATAGTTTTGGGCTAATCTTAGGTGATTTGATTCAACATATGATTAACATATTGTCTTGAGATAAATATATAGTGTTTGCAGGTACTTCAGTCCTTGGTCTTCAAGTTCGTAAACTGTGTACAGCGATCAATTTTGCTTGGATATTGAATATTTATGTGGTGGATTAAATCTTCGTTAAGGCTATAGTGTGCATGGGGTTTCTAAAGTGTTTTTAGCCATTTAACAGGGAAAATAACCATAAAAAAATGATTTCTCGAAAAAAGAAAAATCAAAACCCTTGTTTATTTGTATATTTGTAAAATATTTTTGTAAATTAGTTTTACTAATTAGTGTTTTGGGGTTTTAATATTTTTGTATATATTTGGGGTTTATGTGTTTTATTTTCATTTTTGTGAGTTAAATCAAGAGAAGAGGCTGAAATAGAGCTAGATCTAGGCCCTTGAGGGTAAGATCTAGTCTCTAGAAATTTTTTGCAGGGCGAGCCATTGAGAAATTTGCAGCGAAATTCTGATTTGGAAGAGAAAAAAATTTCTCAAGCAAGGATTTAATTTTTTAAGCCTCCCGGGCCCGAATCCAGCCTCCTCTAGCCCTACGTCAACCTCTAAGGCCCCTGCTTTCACCCTTTTTGCCTCTGCGTCAACCTTTTCGGCCTCTTGGAGGCAGGACGTAGCGTCCAAGGGCCTCGGCCCTCCCTTCAAGCCACTGTGTTGGGGTTTTAAGGCCTTAATTGGCCTGGTCGTGGGCTCAAGGAGCCTCGTTCCCCCTCCAATGCCCTAAATGGCTTCCCTTTGGGCTAGTTGTGGTCCTTTAGGGCCCTAAATTGCTCCACAACCCTAGTGTCCAACCCTTTATGGCTTTCCTTGCCTCATTGCCTTTCATTTTTCCATCCTTGGCCATTTTTGACCCCTGATTTGCCTTCCTTTAGCCTCCAAGCCTCAATGCTAGCCCTATTTGGCCTAGCATTGGCCTTCCTTAGCCCTAATTCACCCTAAGTTTACCTCTAAATTTTCTGGACTGAATACTTGGTGGTTTTGCAAGTTTTTGGGCTTAAAAAGTTTGATTTTTAGGTGGCATCTTCATCCCAAAATTTTGGGCAACTTGAGCAAGTTCATCTTCAAGGCTTTAAGCCTAGGGTTTGCTCTATAAACCCTCATTTTACCTCTATTTTATTATAGCAGTTATAATAGTGATATAATAGCCCTAAAATCACATTTAAATTGGTCAAAATAACTCAAAATTGCAGAATTTTAATTTTCCTAAATTTTGGCCACTCCGACATTGGTTATGTAGCCTAGATCTAAATTTATGTTTGCTTGAATTTACTGCATAACTGAACATATCAGATCTGCAATTTTCTAAATCACACATCTAAAATGGCTCAAAAAGTTAAGTTTTTAGTTTTGGCAAATTTTTCCTAATTTTGGGAATATTGGGCACTTGTTGTAGCATCATTAGCTTACTGATCTGCTGATTTATTTACTGTTGTAATAAGTTACTTCAGATTTGATTTATCACAGAAGACTTCATCTTAAAGTGGGTTAAAATCATAAATATATGTGTTAATAATTGGAAAAGAATTTGTTTCACATGCATGATAAATTTCATGATCTAAAGTGAATCTCTTACTGCTATCATAACACTAATGAGTTCTGAAATTTCTGAAGTATTATTGCTGATCTGAGTCGTTGGAAATCTAAAATTTTCTTATTTCATCTTGGCCATAAGAATTGTCTAAGTTTGCACTTGAAAACACTCAAAAATCTGAGTCTAATCTTGTTGATGAATAACGTTAACTTGAGCATCTAAGATCTAATTGGCATTGTGGTACTAACATAAGAATACTCTTGAGTAGCTTTGATTTGCATCTTGTGGATAAGTGTTCTAGTTTCTTTCAATTGTTATCATCTTGTGGATTAATCTGTAGTTGAAGCTTGAACTTGTATCTTTAAGCATGTATCTTGTTTTAGATTGTTATCTCATCATTGTTAAGTACTCTTGCTTTAAGATAATTCACATTAAGTACTCAAGTAACATAAACCTATCTTAACTCAAGATAATTTCACTCATAATTGTTGCATTAGCATCTTAGGACTTAGTTTGCATTAATAACTTATCTCCAAGCATAAGCTTGGTTGATAGACTCATGGGGCAACCCTTTTTCCAATTAGTTTGAGGAATTTGTCCCTTCTTAGTGGTTAACACAGTGACATTGCAATTGTCAAAGCCACAGTCCCTGCAATGTCAAAGGAACTGGGTGGTTGGAACACAGGGGGAGGTATCGTTAATCACGCCACTACCTGCTTCCTGTTGGCTTCCATCTCACAACCTACTCTAAAGATTGTTTCTCAAAACAGTTAAGGAAGAGGTTCAACTTAGACTAGGCATCTAATCCAAAATTTACCAAGATCCTTGCATCATACTTAGATCTTAAAGATTGCACTTCATATAGGTTAGTCTATCATATTAAGCAGATGGTGTCCATCCGGTTACTTGATCTAAATTTGTAATAAGCAAGAATTGTGACTCCATAAGGCACTGGTCTCGTACTTAAAATCTAATATAATCATTAATCTTGCTAAATTCTACCTAGTATCTAGGCCACTCTTCCGTGTCTCCCAAACAAGTTGGTTCCCGACTTGTTTTCCTTCACCTCATTTCCATAGGGACTACCCTCCATAGCTTGTTGTTGGGAGACAGCTAGAACAAAGTGGGCGGGGATCAGAGTGACAGCCCCCGCCCCGAGCGATTGTCATTGTGCTTGTACAATCTGAGCGACAAAATTTTTTGGTGCCATTGTCGGGGATAGATTTTTTCGTTCCCAGGTTTTACAACAATTTCTCAATCTTTCAATCTTTCTTCATTCCTTGTACCCTCAACACCACAGCATTTTTTGGTGCTTATCTTTCATCATTCTTCATCTTCTCATCACCTTATCTTTTGTTCTCTCACTAGTCTTCTCATCTTGTTCATCCACACCATTAGCACCTGGACATTTAGTTTGGTTTCCTGTTTGGGTGGCGACTCCACTTTTTCATCCATTCACAAGAACGTACTCTAGAAGAAATCCTGATAGCTTGGTTAACGTTGCTCCCGACCCTAAAAAGGTTCTAAGAGCCCAGTTAAACAAATTACATTCTAGAGATAGTTTAAATTTTCTCGGACAGGAAGCTCTCATTGATTTCCATTTTCTTTTCATCAACCATCCTATAAATCAAGACATCATGGGTGACTTCTACAGGCCTTGAAACTTCACCAACATTCAAAGATATCCACATGATTTGCCAAATGAATCCACTATGAGTAAGTTGCCTCTCTTCCAAGGGAACAATGCTACTAATGTTGAAAGTCACATAAAAAAGTTCAACTGCTTTATCCAGAAATATGCTCATGCTATTGCTTATAATCACCAAGATGTGTCAATGCATCTATATGAAACCACCTAAAACATACCCTCAAGATCAAGTGAGATTAACATCATTATGGAAAAAAACCATTAAAGTATCATAGTGGACCATATCCAATGTTAGGGACATGAAAACACTTCACACAAACCTCATCTTCAAATGTCTTTCTAGCTTATGATTTGTAGGCAAGTTACCACACTTGTGTTGGGGATGATTATGCAATTGGCCCTATTAGGTACTTCCAACCCCTAAGGGGAGGGGAATTTCCTATGTAGACCCATCAATCCATAGATGCATATGATAAATGTGGTCATGGAGTGGGAAAGCCTTCACGAAAGATCCCATTGCCATGGTATCAATTGAACAAGGTTCAACGTCTTGATAACAGGGAACAATCGTGAAGGCGTGAGTTACCCCCTTCCTCACCCTACTTTTTCCACCTCTCTGGTGCACTTTTTACTTTAATGTTTTTCTTCTCTTTGTTGCATAGCTTAGGTAACCAACCTACTTTATGCTTTTCCAATACCCCCTAAAGATGTAGTATTTCATCACTCATTGAGGTTGGGATAATCAAAAGTGCCTTTATTTAGGTAGAACACTAAATGTTAAGAAATGATGTGATAGCTAATGATGGAGTAGGGCTCATGCTAGGCTTTTGCCCACATGCTTATTATTTGTCCCAACCATCTTTTGCATTTTTCTAGTGTTCCATGGGGACACATCCACTATGGCGGGGTACGCACTCCCCATGTTTCCCATGCACCCAAGACAGAGGGACACCTAAGGAAATGTTTCCCCATGTTCCCCTTTTGGGGAAACTCGAGGAGACATAGGGGAAATGTTTCCCCAATGTGGGGTGTGCATTTCCTCGGAGGGTGTGCTTATGGGTGTCCCCTCTCAAAAAGGGTTAGTCAGCCCCCCTTAATTTTGCTTCAAAAAAATAATTTATAAGTGGGGAAGCCTAATATTCAACCCTAGGGCCATACTAATGCTATGCAATTAATGGTAACGTTAAAATCTCCTTTCACAATAATGTTAAATTAATGGTAATGCTATGTAATTAAGTAAAAGTGACATTCTCCTTTATCTTTCATTTTCATCCTTTTACTTAAATTTTTAACATTACCATTAATAGAATCAAAACATTTGAGAGTGGTTTTGACCTCATTGGATTTCATATGGAGAAAGTAGAATTTTAGATCTCACTCAAAATTCAACAGACTTAACAATTTTCAGGATTTTAGAATTTGGGGGATAACAATGTTTCCATTGGATTATTTCATGTACGAGTGCATAGAACTAGCATTCAATAAAGAGCATCAAGCCCTTGAACTCCTTTGTCATGACCCTAGTAAAATTGTACCTATCACTCAAACAAAATCTCAACTTGACATGTTAAGTTTTTTCTATCTTATCTTAATGCTTAGAGGGTGATATTAATGATGATGATCCCAATACACGCAATGATTTTGATGATGTATAGGTATTTGTTGTTACATGAATTTTTTTGGACTATAGAGACCATCTAGAACCTCTTCGTTAATGTATTTTTGGTTCAAATATGGAATGCATTTGGTGTTATTTTGGTTATATGCACCCTTCCTATATATATATGATAAGCTTTGAATATTTGTATATAAAGGTTTGGATTAATATGGATGCACATGAATATTTACGTATTTTTTCTCAAAATTTGAATATTTAAGTATTTTTTTGGTTGAATGGTTTTTTGGTTTGGTTTTTTTTCCTGATCCTAGTTATGGGGTCAACCAGTTCAATTACAATTTGGCTCTGATAACATTGGTTCATTGTCCATTGTTCATTTTTAGCTTTAACTTTTGAGCCTTAACTCATCCCTCCATCCCTAAAACTTGGTGGAATGTTGCATTTTTCATTTTCTTTCATTTGTGGCTTCATACGCTTTTAACTTTCTTTTGATTACATCAACCTCTTAGGGCAAAGTTTCCAAGCCCTCACTCAAAGATGTAGATATAGAGTGCTAGTCCCAATGACCAATGGCAATCAACCCAAAGAATGTAAGTGAATATAAGGGAGAGATGGAAAGTGTGGATTACCTTGAGCATGATATATCGATCAAGGCCTCATATTCATGCCCTTCCTAACCAATGGAAGAAAAGGGTCCCAAGGGAGGTCACATTGGACTAAGGGCAAAGGATAGTCTCCCAAGTGATATATCGGAACAAGGGTACAAAAACTTGTCTTATGATCCATTTTAGAATGCCCTAACATGAAATGAAAGCACGTGATTACAAAAACGGTTAGGGCACTTTTAGATAGACGACCCACCTTCCTTCAAAATGTATGCTAGATGGGAGAGAGTAGTTACCAAAGAATAGGTGGAGAGCTCTAAAGTAAAGCCATCTATGGATCATCATGGGGCTACTAACATGGTTAGCTGACCAAAGGGGTGAAAATTTTTCTCCTATGGGTTGCCCAGAGAGACCACTTACTGGAGCATAGGTGGAGAGCTCTAAAATAAAGCCATTTGTGGATCATCATGGGGCTACTAGCATGGTTGGCTGACCAAAGGGGTGAAAAAATTTCTCCTAGGGGTTACCCACTTTTGGTGGCGTTGTAGCGGCTACAACCACCCTCCAAAATTTTGCCTATGCTTCAATTTGGAGCCTGCCTTCTAAACCACAGCAGCTCATCTTGCACTGATCCAGGTACTTGTGCTTCGACTGAGCCTTATTCTTTTCATCTTGGCTTGTGTTTGCTTCCTTAGTTCATTTTCTAACCCACAAATTGATCTCCTGACTTGGTCCCTTAACAGTTTTGGGCTTGCCTGAAAGAATTGCGCAATTCTTGAGGGCAATTGGCCTTGCTGTTGGGAATTGCGTAGTCCTAACTGGAATGAGCCTTGAGTTCAGCAAATGCGCAATACTGAATGGAAACCAGCCTTGAGCTGGGAAATTGCACAGACATGAGAGGCAACCCAAAGCCACTGAGCCTAGAAATTGCGTAGACCCCACTGTGCTCAGAAACTGCGCAATGCATGAGCCAGAGAGTTTCCCAGTCTTTCTCAGAACTACACAATCTTTTTGGGCAATGCATGGCAATTTTTCCCCCAAAAAAAAAAAAGATTCCTAAAAAATAGGAATCTATTTTTAGTAACCCAAAGGAGGCACTTGTGTTATTTTTAGAAACAGTCGCCCAGTGTTGCTTTTTCCTTGATTTTAGGCATGTGCGTCATAAACCCTAACTTGAGCAAATCTATTTAATCGGCGCTACTAGAGCTCATTTGCACACTCGATCTTGGAGCTCTAGCTGTAGCATTCCCGAGGAGATCAAGGAGCCTTCGGTGCGACTGGGTGAGTTTTGTTTTTCTCGTCTTTTGCCACTTTTTCTGTCACTTTTTGTTGTTTAGCTTGTGAGAGTGTTGTTGCACTTGTCTCTTTGCACGACTGCTAACTCTTTAACTTGTTTTAGCTTGTAGAAGTGTTGTTTCAAGTTTTAGATTGTCTTTCCCAAGTGTCGCATTAGTTTTCCTGTTTTTGCAACAACGGTCGCCGTTGCGGCGACTCTCCACATATGTTTCGTTTTCCTACAGTTTAATCAATTCCTGCACTTTTTTCACATGCATGCATCAACACTTAATCAAATATGCACTTAGAGTCACACTATCTTTCAGATCTGCTTGTTTTTCACACTCCCCTTAGACAGATTTGGATCCCCTTTCCCAGATCTCACACTTCACTGCTTACACTGCACAATATGGGAGCTCAAGGCCCCTGCCTTGGCTTCTGGAATTGTGCAGAGCTTGACCTGGGCTGGCTCCAACTGCGCACTGCGCAGTTCCAGGAGCCAACCTCCCAGCTTGGCCACTGAGACTACACAATGTGCAGTCTCTCCTGGCCTTGGCCCAGACTAAACTGCACAGTTCCAATCACCAAGCTTCCCGACTCACTACTGGCACTGAGCAGTGCACAATTCCCACAGTTAGCTAGTGGCCCCTGTCAGTCAAAACTGTGCAATCCTTCCCATCATGAGCCCAGCTTGTTGCTTGATCTTGCCTTGAATTTGTTTTGTTTTTAGCTGACATTTGCTTGCCATGAGTGTCCTCTCTGTCCCATAGGTACAGCAGTTGTTGAGCA
Source organism: Pinus taeda (assembly GCA_000404065.3). Taxonomy (NCBI): domain Eukaryota; kingdom Viridiplantae; phylum Streptophyta; class Pinopsida; order Pinales; family Pinaceae; genus Pinus; species Pinus taeda. The sequence goes on from APFE030581545.1 coordinate 423,426, forward strand.
CCTCTCTAGCAATTACAATTAACATGGCATCCAAGAGAGTTGCATCAAAGGAAATCGCCGAGAGCAATATTAGGGAAGCAATTGAGCAGATATCAGTGGATTTTCCAGTATATGCAGATACTCAGTTGTTCACTGAGAAGCCTACAACACCCACATGGTAGCAAACCAAAGACACTTTTGCAGAGGACTTCAAGGAAGACTTAGAGGATCGGCAGGTTTATCTTAGCATCCAGCGGTCAGGGTTATACAAGGTTGCATGCAGGTACCCCGCATTCACATGTGTGGACATCATCAACTAGATTGACTCACACACGGATGAACAAACTATGACATTGAGCAGTGCTAGTAGGAGAGAGCTTGCCACCTTTAGGGCAGAGAACTTTCAACAGATGTATCACTTGCCCGAGCCAGTGAAGCGCATGGGCTCACTCTTCTATGCCACCCATTGCTATGTGAACACTAGAGATATTGTCAAGTGTTGGGTGAAAGAGTCATCGAAGTTTAGACAGACACCTACCCATGTTTACAAGACGAAGTCCCTCAGGAAGGCTTACCAGTTCTTGATCATCTTTGCTTGCGGAACATATTGTCAAGAGAAAACAAAAACCTTTTTTGAAGGGTGGGTGGTCTTACTGGACCAGTTGGTGAATGATGGGAGGTCATTCAACTAGTCAGATTTGTAGGCTCATCAATTGAAGAACCATGTCGCTAAGGCTCGAAATCTGCCCAAGAATGAGCAAGCAAGGTTTTACATGTCTGCATACTTACTGGATGCAATTTGTGCCCAGTGGTAGTTCCCTGGCATGAGCTAGACATGGACACCAAAAGAGACTATCGTCAACATCTATTGCAAGTTGCTTTCCGACTATAGCTATCGAGGAGTGATGGCAAGGCTAACTGACCATTTTATCATCCCGTTGTACAAGCTTATCTTTGAGCAAGATCCACCTTGCATGTCCCGAGAAGCAATGGAGGTAATAGTAAACAATGCAAATTGGTATGTCTCACCAGGTGGCACCTTCATCGGAGTGTTTGGGGGAGAGAAGCCTCTGCATGTTCTACCAAGGTGTGCCATTGACAAGCTGATCATGCAAGAAGTTTCATACCACCTCGCTACAGGGTTGTCAGCAAGACTGCATACGAAGAAGAAAGCGTCATGGCCCACTCTTCCTTTGCGGATCGGATTATACGAGATTAAGAGCTTGAAAGATGCAAGATGTCGAGATTAAAGACATGGTGAAATTCGAGTTCGGCACTAGGGACTTTAATTCGTATGATCCCCACGGTATTTGCAAGGACCATTGTGCGAGAGTGTACTTTCCATGGATCCACAAGACATTTCATTGGCCAGAAGAGGACCCTTGGAGGTACTACTACAATGCCTCCAAACTCAATGAGCCGGTCAGTATAGCGAGAACTTGGAAGGCAGCTCTACAGACAGCTGTAGAAGGCAGTAATCCAGTGAAGGACAAGGGAAAGAGGAAGGTTGTTGAGAACCCAAAGGGGGAGCAACGCTACAAGATGAGGGCAGATCCTATCTTGGAGAAGGCAAATTTGGCAACAGAAGCGAAGAGGGAGCAGAGGATGAAGAGAGCAGAGCAAAGGAAGAGAGAAAAGCAGAGGTTGCAGGAAGCAGAACTGAAGCTGCAGGAGACGGAGAAGAAGTTGAAGGAAGAACAAGAGTTGAGGAGGAGAGAAAGAGAAGAGAAGCATAAATAGGGAGAAGAACAAAGGCAAGGCGCGATGACAGAGGAAACAACGTCGATACAGGTTGATGAGCTGGAATAGCCAGCAACTGAGGAAGAGGGTTAACAGAAGCCGGATTGGGAGCTTGCTCAGCAAATTGAGCAATTGATTGAAGTGACAAACATGGAGTTGGAACAGAAGCCACAGAATGAAGACACTGACCTTATGCCGAGCACCACAGGTCATCTCTCAGTCTGCACCACCTCCAGTGTCAGAACCAGTCCCGAGCGAGCAAGGAGATGTTGTTCTCCTTGATGATGATTTGGTCATGGATGTGTACAATCTATCATTTGACGAGTTGTAGAAGAAGATTGTACAAGCGCAGAGGAAGCACTTTTTGAATGATCATGCATCACCTGCATTCATGAAGGAAAGGGTGATAGTGTCGGACACCAGGAAGCATCCAACTGCCATTGCCCAAGCCAGCTTGGCCTATGCAGGAGCAACAAACTCAAATGTTCCGTACCTGACGGTCGAGAATGAATAGCTAGCAAAGAACTTGCACGCCCCCAAGCAAGAGGCAGAACAACTCTAAGCATCAACGCAGAATGCAATTTCCACATTGGGGGAGATGAGGACAGCGATACTTGTTGAAGTATCAACACTTGGTGATACCATGCGAAAGCTCTATGACGGATTTGTCACCGTGCATAAAGCAATTATCTGTGTGCATGGCCTACAGCAGTGGAGCACAAAGTTTGTTCAAACTCTCAAGAACATACATGTTGCCATCGCCCATGTACAAGAGTGGACAATGTGGTACAAAGGGACCACGCTTGACTTAGCGAAAAAGTTGAAGCCACAGGTAAAGATGGAGAAAGTGAAGGTCTGAATGTTGATCCAGAACTACGAGCAGCTAGCCCCGTTCATCAGTAGCACACAAGCCTCATATGTGCGGTTGTACAATAGTTTGGATGTCATTGTGAGAAAGCAAAGGATCCCATCAATCAGTTCCCCCACTGATGCTAAACCCAAGAACCAAGTTCCGCTGGAGATTGATGAGTACATGGACCAGCTAAGACAAGAGGCCACCAGGGAAGACTTGGATTTGAATGCACACAACATGTAGAAGTACATCGGTGGTCCTGTCAAGGTCAAGACAAGTTGGATACAGGTTCCAAGACCATATACCCAAATGCCATGGAGGCAAGAGTCTGCTTCCAAAAAGACACCATCAGACAATTTGGGGACACCATCACACAGTACCAAACTTGCCACCGATATGTGACCGAGAAGCACCAAGTGGATGTTGTTGAGCTAGACTTTCCCCAAACTCTAGAATCATAGTGTTGTGTCTTGTTAGGCTGTCTCTAGTCTATTTTGTCTTATATGGGTACATGTGGAAAATGTAATATTATTTGTAAATATGTTGTAAGTGAAATTACAAATGTCAATATTGGAATATGAGAAGTCATCATGTAATGTAATGTGTCATTTAGTGAAGAAGTTGAAGAGTCATGAGGGAATTCAAAGGGTCACAAAAGAGAATGTCAAGGGTCACCCCGCCCTTTGTTATAAATAGAACCTCATAACTCATAGAATGGGTTTTTGGGAGCCAAGCTTTTGGCTAGGCTTAGGCTTAGAAAAGGCTTGGAAGTATTGTGAAGAGCCTTGGCTTCTCCATAGCGTAAAGCGAGTATACTTCTTTGGAGGAGCAGGTGATCTTGACTGTAATGTTCCACTATTGGGGCTAGTGGTCGTCAATGGTGTATGTATGGATGGACTTTTCACTTATAATAATAATATCAAAGCCAGCACGCTTTCATGCATATGTTGTTAATTTAGTTGGACTCTTTTGGTTGCGTTGGCAAGGTATGTTATTTAACTTACTCATATGCTTATGAACTACTTTGTATGCATTTGTATGAATCTGGTTGAATGTGTGTTGTTGGATTAACTCATCACTTTAACTTGTGGACTATTCTGCATTTTAGCTTGTGATGTCATTCCACTCATGTGCTCCTTTCAAGTTGCATTCTATTACAGACTTCTAAGGGGTGCACTTCCTTTTCCCTTCCATGTGTTAGAACCTTCACGCATCGCACTTGACTCTCCACAGGGTCACACACTTGCTCTCACCCAAAGTTATCATACTTTCCTCTGCGCACTATCATGGTCAAGGCATTACACTACCACCCACTGCTGGGACTCCTACTCCGAATGGTGTGAGGTCTAGTTGGGACTTCATATCGGGGAGATCCCCTGAATGTTGGCGGGTCCAGCACCGTCAACAGGTGGGTAACACTGCCCTTATCTACTCTTTGGCATCATAAATGAAACTTGTGGCCAATTTATACCTACCCATTATCCACAACACATTAACAATGAGCTCAACAACCTTGACAATCTCTTCTACTTAGCCCAAAAACTACTTTCAAAAGCTTTCCTATTGGTATCTTTTTCGTCATCCTTGTTGGCCCACTAAGATCTACTCCATCTACAAAAGCAAACATTTTCCTAAAGTTCTGCATCTAGGAAATGAGAGATTGAACAACTGAAGAAGCAAGCGTGGGATGCATGGGAAAGAGAAGCTACAGTGCATGAGGAAGCCAGCAAGATGAGACGAAAAATGACTACCTGTTTTGATGAAGTTTTATTAACCATGGAAGACCTATACGAAAGAGGATAGGCCAGAGCCCAAGTCACACTGTAAATGTGGAGAACCAACCCAAGCCAAGTGATATTGATGAGAAAATTATGATGCAGCATTTGAAGCCAATGTGATAGGCAAGTGTTTGAAGATTGATTGGTTTACCTGCTTCCCATCCACTCATCTGCTCCCCCGTTATTATCCCTCAACCTCCCGATCTCCCCCAATTCTTTCTTTATCAATCAGGTCCGGAGGAGGTAGCATTTCATCACTTGCTTACCAATTAAGGAGAGGTTGAGGGAGAGGGAGCTTGAAATGTATCAAGGAATATTACTTGTGTAATAATGAGGCTTCATAGAATTTCTCTTTTCCCTTTCTTGTCTTCTGATTTCAAAGTGATAAATTTATGCATATATCCTGGGCATTCATTAAGACATGCATGAAATGTGAGAAAGTTTGCAGCAAATATGGTGATGGTAGGAATAACAAGCTCCCTACCCCCTATGTTTTTCCTCGTCAAATTCAAACCCACGCATGGTTGTAGATGCATTTGGTAATCTGCTTGGCATGATCTACAACCTTCTTAACCCACTCTAGTTTGCCTATATCCTCAAGCATGAGATGTAGTCAATGTGCAACACATGGGGACCAGAATATGGTTGTTTTTTGCTTCCAACTTCTTACTAGCAAAAATATACTTAGAAACACTATGAATGATGACCTATGTTAGTCAATTGCCTATATCCTCAAGCATGACATGTAGTCAATGTGCAACACATGGGGAACAGAATATGGTTGTGTTTTGCTTTCAACTTCTTACTAGCAAAAATATACTTAGAAACACTATGAATGATGACCTATGTTAGTCAATTTATATGTATAAATTCCATTACAATTAATTATCAACCTGGGTGCATAAACTTGTGCGGTGCAAACTGTCTATGCAGAATTAGCCTATCTTAACACTCGGTAAATCTATATCAACTATGATCTGAATTTCATCTTATGCCTAATATAGGAAGAAATGGCACCACTGACAAGCTATCTTTAGTTATTTAAGGGATAGAGGTGTCCATGTGGCATTTAGCATTAGAGAAAGAACTCCATGAGAAATTCTGCTGGCTATAGGGATTTTGGGTTTCCTGCGCTGTATGGACAACGCTGGACTCGATTATCACATATCATTAGTGCTTGAGAAGGTCTACTACCACACTAACTATCACACCCAGTTTCTTGCCTGCATGTGTTTCGACCTTCAAATCAATGTAGGTGGTCCATAAGACAGCAAGCTGTCTTGCCTTCCATTTTATTCAATGGCTCGTCTTGACCATTATGAGTAGGAAAAACGTTCCCTAACCTTGTTTATATTAATGCAAAATGGCCAAAATTCTGAGACTATATGGATTTGATAAATTTCAGTTACTAACCAGCAGTTCTGAACCCAAATTCCACTGCCATTTTAATTACATTTAGATCATTTTTCGAAGATAACCATTGCCAAACAGTGCGACAATTTTGAATTCCATGAACTCATTTCAGTTGTAAATAGCATAGGCTCAGCAGACCAATTAGGCTCAGTTGTAAATACCTACATGACAAGATGGAACCTTGGCTTTTTATCACAATGTGGGGACTTGGAAGCTTAAACTTACCGTAGTTCTCTCCTTCTCGTTATTTGGTTTTAGGATTCAGAGATAACATTCAATGGACACCGTTTTGACATTTCGGGTTTTTGGAATCCCGTGACAACATTTGATGAGCATTTCTTATCTTCTGGGGGTTTTGGGCTTCACAGCAAACAATCACTCATGAACCTAATTAAGAACAAACATTGAATTGAAGGGAAAAAAACAAGAAAAAAAATGTGTACCTGCAACCTCAGTTGAGGAAACGTTTTGGCTTCCTCGAAGACAATATCTCGATCCCACCCTTCGTCCAGTAACTTGATCCAGGAAGGATCAGGCTCGAGGGACTTCCCGTAGAAAATCTCTGTCCCAACTGATGAAACAACTATTGCAGGTGTCAGCAATGGGACTTGTCGTTTAAGTTCTCTGTATCTTTGAGGAGAACGACCTGTTGAATAAACCAGAGTTGAATTATGTGAATATTCAGCAGCCCACAAGCTGTTGAAATTCAGGAGTGATTGGTGTGATGGGTCATCGTGGTCCACCTGCAAGTCACAGAATCTATAAATCATTTTCTTCGTATTTCAATCAGTTCACTCATTAACGAGACTATATTGACGGACCATATTCATATTATCCATGTACCAGATTTACATATTCATGTACATCGAAGCTATACCATTGTTAAATCCAAGTCAGACACAATCATAAGCTCTGGAACATCTTTGGCTCCGAATGTCTCTTCCATGCGGGTGGATTCGGCTTGTTGCTGCATTGTCGCTCTGCAAATATTATTGACTGATGTGCGAATTTGAGTACTCTTCTGGATATATTTTCTTCTATTTGCAAACTGTGCAAACTGAAGTGGCTTCTGTAAATCAAGAATCCTTGGACAATCTCTGTGTGGGAGACGAAAGGAATTTGGGATTTCGAGGGAGGACGGAGCAAGTTGGCTTAGCATTAGCATTTTTTGGAATATTATGCTAGAAAGATACAGAGGAGACTAAGCAGTTTGGGATGTCCAAGGAAGACGAAGCATGGTGCCTTAGCATCAGCATTTTTTGGAATATTATCCTCTAAAGAATATAGAGGCCACCCTAAGCGTCAATGAAGAATAGATATTTACTTTGTAAATATGCTGATATATATCCCCTTGTCATACATGTAACTTATTATATCAATTTTGTGGAAGAATAATTTGTCTATTTATTAGCATTTGCACCTTAGGTTGCAAAGGAAACGCAGTAAGGCATAGAGTGGGGAAGAATAGGGACATGTGAATGGGCATTGTTGAAAGCGAGGGTGGATGATAAAGAGTTGCAATTGAAATTGTTAGTTGCAAAGGAAACGCCGTAAGGCATAGAGTGTGGAAGAATAGGGACATGTGAATGGGCATTGTTGAAAGCGAGGGTGGATGATAAAGAGTTGCAATTGAAATTGTTAGTTATGTGTATGCTAAATATAGATATTTTATAAATAATAGTGTGTAGAAGAATAGTGGCATGGGAATGGACATTGTTGAACGCAAGGGTGGATGATATTGAGTTACACTTGAAACTATTAGTTATGTGTGTTTTGAATATGGATAAGTAATAGTAGTGTGTGGAAGAATAGCAACATGTGAATGGACATCCTTGAAAGCAAGGGTGGATGATAATGAGTTATAGTTAATGTCATATAGAGGTTATCCATTATTCATGTAGTAGTTGTTTATGTGAACATATTTTTGTACATTATTTTAAGTTTTTTTTGTATTTGGAGATTTTGTTTTTCCATATGTTACATATTTAAGAATGAATTGTCACTTTTAAAGAGGGCACACAAGGTTGCTAGCTGTCATAAACCATCGTGAGAGTAAAAATTAAATGTCCTTTTCCTACTACATGGTCTTGTCAACTAGGTGTTTCCAAAAATACAAGTGAAAGCCATCAAACTCCTTGCTAAAATCAAACTCTCTGGTGAACTTTTCATAAATATAGGCATGCACAAATTCCTTAACTTGCCAGAACTCTATTAAAATGACATTTTTCACTACTAACTTCATATGAGATGTCATGAACTTTCTTTTGGATAAAACCTCGAATGTGTTTTTAATATCTCAATTCAACTCTCGATGAAATTTTCGTAGATATAGGGATGCACAAATTCCTTAACTTGCCAGAACTCTATTAAAATGACATTTTTCACTACTAAGTTCATATGAGATGTCAATTACACTGTTTTATTATTATTATTTTAATTTAATGTTTCATTATGCATACTAAATCTTTTTTTCATATAAAACTAAATTTAAATGTTTACTCATTTACAAATACTACAACACATACCCCTTTTTCGGATTAATGTTTATGAGTAGAAGGCCAAAACTTGCCAAATGCTTAAATTTATTTTCCAAAGTTTCAAAGATGCCCATTTGAAAACCCTGGATATATTAGTGTTTGATACGAACAAGTTTCGAGCATACTAGTTGTTGGGGTACAGAGTTTTCTGTAAATTGCTACCAAGCAAGGAAGAAGTCAAAAGAGGATTGGTATTAAAACCATGGCTGCAGCTCAAGGACCTGTGTTCTTGTCCCCAAATAAGACACTGCAACTGACATATGAGGGTGATTTTTATGAGGTACTCATAGCAAGAGCCCAGCTCTCCGCCATAGCAGACAAAGGGGGCATACCCTCATCTATAGATACTGTAAAGCAACTATAGCCACATTTTGAATATTGCTACAAGGGCTTAGAGCATACTATATTGCAGGCTGTAAAGACTCCACATTCAAAACAAAATGGAAAGATAAGAAGAGAAACATATTGGATCATAAAGCAATAGAGAGTATAGTGGAAGCATGGGATCCTTATAATTATCGTTGGTCCTCCTTAAGCCTTGCTAGGATTGGTGGCTTAGGCAAGAAGAGTGATTTCCTAGGTATCATTTTCATTTTGTTGCTCCTATGGGGCTTCTTAGATTCAGAATTTGAAGGGACCCAACATGGGAAAAGTGTTGTTTGGTGGCTTGGGCCTGTAACACATAGACTGTACTCATATTGGGCTATGCATTTATATACACCTTTTGGCTCTAGTTTTCCAACCATAAATCTCTCTGACAAAAGCACTGTCTTGACTGGAACCCTTCTTATGGTGACAATGGCAAGAACTTCATGCAGAGACCTCACATTCTTTACATAATTCTCAATAATCAGTGGTAAGCCAGAAACAAGGTCACTGCAAAAGAAACAAATTCCTGGTACACGTGAATTCACCCTGGCAAGTAATCCATTCAAACCTTCTATGCTGAGTTTTCTCCATGCTAAATATTTATACTTTTCTGCCTTCCATAGTTCCAAAAGAACATTATGGTCAGAAAAAATTGTTGCAATTAGGAAGGGACACCAACCTCCCTGTGGTACCTTATTCAATACAAATGATAGATAAACGCCTTCAGAGATAGCAAAAAACAGAGTGAAGGGTAGTATAAGTAAAATATTTTGTGTAAACGATGTCCCGTGCACTATTTATCATAGATTATCCTTCTAATATTCTCACCAGGGAAGGAAACAAGTTTTTCCAAGTCCCAAAAGTCAATAAAAAAACAACATATTATCAATACAACAATGCAAAGGTTTCTATCTTCCTATATTTTACATCACAATTGAGCATCAAGAGCTAGCACTTCCAAAGGAGCGTGATCAATTCTTCTTAAAATTTGCCACAACCAAAACAACACCATCAAGACCAGTAACAATATAAGTAAGAAAAATAAAATATCTAACCATATATATGCTATTATTCTCTGTTGGTAATCCATAAGTGGTGACGTTTCAAGAGCTGATGCACATTCAAGCAGCAAGCTAGCCAACGTTGTCAATTTGTTGTAAAACATTTGGTAGACAAACTTTGAATCTCAAATTCACCAAACAATGAGCAGGATTAAATAGCTCTAATTATCTCCATATAGCCCAGCTCACATGTCCACTATCAAAACTGAAGTAAATTGAAAACGCTCTCAAAACTTTTACCTCTTCCAAAACATAATTTTAAAACACATTGTGACATCTTATCCATCTTTTACCTATCTAATGATAACCTAAAAATCACAGAACTTTGGTAATTTTCTTCTACAATGCCAAGATTTCAAATCATGATTCATACGTATGGTCTATATAGACTCAAAGGTCATGCATGCTCATTAGTCTCCACCCTAGATGTTGGAAATAATACTGAGAGGGGGGGGTGAATCAGTATTATCAAATCAGCTACTTTTCATTTTTCATACTCATATTTATATACGTGGCTTCGGTTCAGTATATCCGCGTATATACGCGACTGTGTTAAATGCAACCAGCGTACATTCAATAATCTTATGATTCAGTTAGCTTATCTTCAGTAAATGCATTAGAACATTATTAACCACATTAACAGTAAACAGGTGTAGTAAAACAGTTCAGATCATCACACATAAGAAGCACACATGAACACCATGATATAAGGTGGAAACCCAATGTGGGTGAAAACCACCTACTGCAATTCGTCTCTTTCTTCCTTTAATAAGAAACTTCTTTTACAATGTACTGGTGCAGTCCTTTACCAGCACGCAGGCTACAACCTGTAGAGGGCTACAACCCTCTCTCGTTTTCCAGTTATCTGGAAGGGAGCAACAACCCCCTTAGCTCTTGTACTAGCGATATAGTACGTAGGTGCTGACCTACAGAGGCTGCAACCTTCTTTTCTTCAGGGGACCACGTTCTAATTTTCAGACTGGATCCAAAGTCAAAACAATCATTCTGCAATACAATCATCAACTTATACTTGTATCATAAATCACTAAATCACCCAATACTGAATTCACTGAAACCCTGTCATCAAAACACAGAGCGCAAACCAGAGCCCAGAACACTGCAACAACCACTAGAATCAACAGCAACCTGAAACACCAAATCTTATAATGCATATGCTACTTGACTATATCAAAACCATGTGTATACGCGCTTTCACCAGAGACAACCCGCGTACACATCTAAAGATAATTACTTATACCTTCGCTGTCATATCCAACCCAAGCCAAGCAGCACAAACCGATAATCAGTAATACTAGATCTTCCCACTTCGTCAGACATCCATTCCTTGCCCCCTTTTTGCCTAATGATCTTCTCCTTATATAGGTTAGGCTTCTCTCAATACCATGGTCCAAAACCATGTAGAAACAACACCATGGACCCAATACCTGGGGTCGTCATTTCGAACCAAATACCATGGACCAAGATACCATGTACGCGCTTTTCCTTATGTGAACCTGCGTGTATACGTATACACACCTTTTGCTCCGCTAACCCGCGTATGTACGCACTTTCATCACGGTCAACCTGCGTATATCTCTCTTTTGATCTATTGTTCTAGATCTGCCATCAGATTAAGTTGCCATCACCTGTATCAAACCTCTGAGTGATTGCCATCAAGGACAACACCTGAATCATAATGCCAACACTAGATTGATGAGCAACATGTATGCTAAATAAAAGTATAGATAATCTACCATAAATTTAAAAATGAATGCATATTTAAAACATGGTAAATGCTTAGAATTTTCATTATATATTGAATATCAGTACATTATGAGATGAAATAAGGCAACATTTTTCATCCCTGTGGTGGAAAATAAGCTCGAGGGAAGCAGCTAAGAGCCATGGACTGTTTTACGATTGAGAATGTTGCTGTAATCAATGCTTGACTGGTTACAGTGGCTGCTAAAGTGGCAACAATGAACATTGACTAATACATAGGCTGTGGTATTGCTTTGTAAAATGTAGGGCCTATATCCCCTGGGTTTTTTATCAAATAAGCCGCTTGTCTCGTATATGTGATAACAGAGATGGGTAAGCCAACACACAGAAAGCAAGTTGCAACAAACAACCCAAATTTCTCATTATGGTACTAAAACGTAAGGAGGATGAAGCATGCAGGTATGATGAAATACTAATAATTCTATCCTTGACATATAGCTTGGACCTGGATTGATTTCCTGTTGAAATGGCCCAAGTCTGCAAACATGGCCTTGGCACCTAGATCTAGTCAGAACAAAGCACTGATGTTAGTGTTTCTATTTGTATAGCTTTAACATAAATAATTGGGATGAAGTTATGAATTTTGTTTGAGAAAATCATTGGTATGGATTTATCAATTGAGTTAGAAAACAATTCCAAGTATACTATATGATAAAATGAGACACGTATCATCATGCGAATAATCAATACATGTTATACATAAGACTACACCTCCAAGCATCACCCATCCTTATTAGTGATATTCATGAAAGTAATAGTATATATAATATGGGTTGAATGTGTTGAATGCTCCAGGATAATATTTCACAATATTGTACTGTCCTATCATGATGTTGGTCATGAACCAGGCAATCATTATGGGTGAGAACATGAAGCTAACTTTACTTGTACCGAGTACCTACACTCTAGATGAAATACCAATGTATTCAAAATGCTTCTCTGAGTATGATGATGGTGTCCGAGCTGTTTTAAATAGGTGAAATTCTGATAAGATGAATGGCACTGAGTGCTATGAATTAGATGAATGGCACTGAGTGCTATGAATTTCACCTGTTTAAAACAGCTCGGACACCATCATCATACTCAGAGAAGCATTTTGAATATAATGGTGTTTCATCTAGAGTGTAGGTACTGGGTGAATAAGCGGAGAGAGTTTAGTTATGCTCTCAAAGATTATCCCAAAGAAGAACATGGAAGTAGCCATGATATAGGCATTCTGAATTCTACATATTGCAGGTTTGTTCAGGTGGATCCTAATATTTATGTTCGTCGCTTGCTGGAGTGCGGAAATAGCAAAGCCCTAGCAGAGGGCAAGACGGTTCATGGCCATATGGTTAAAACCAGCTTTGAGCCAAGCATCTATTTGTGGAATTGTATGATTGACATGTATGTGAAGTGTGGGAGAATTAAGGATGCATGCCAAGTGTTTGACACAATGCCTGAATGAGATGCATGTTCATGGACTATGGTTCTTACAGGTTATGCAAAATGTGGGTATGTGGAAAATGCACGGTGTTTGTTTGACAAAATGCATGAACGTAGCATAGTTTCCTGGAATGCAATGATTGCAGCATATGCTCGATGTGGTGATCAGGTTGAAGCCATGGATTTATATGGCCAGATGCAATGGATGGGCACGAAACCTGATGAGTTCACCTTAGCCAGCGTTGTAAGTGCATGTGCAAGCATGGTGGATTTAGGATATGGGAGGAAAATTCATGGACCAATTGTTAAGCTTGGATTTGAGTCAAATGTGTTTGTTGGGACTGCTCTTGTTGATATGTATGCCAAATGTGGGAGAGTAGATGGTGCACGCCAAATGTTTTATTTAATGCCGGTTCGAACTATTGTTTCTTGGACTGCCATGGTTGCAGGATATGCCCAAAATGGGCAAGCGGACAAGGCCACAAGGTTTTTTAATCAAATTCACCAGACCGGTATGAAGCCAAATGAGTTGACATTTGTTAGTGTCGTTAATGCGTGTGCTATTCTCATTGATTTGAGGTTTGGCAGACAGGTCCATGCATACATTATCATAAGTGGAGTCCAGTCCCAAGTTTCCGTGTACAATGTTATTGTCACAATGTATGCCAAAACTCAAACCATAGAAGATGCACTATGTGTGTTTGCTAAAATGTAGGAACGAGACTTAATCTCATGGAATGCAATTATTGCAAGATATGCACATAATGGCCATTATCAGGAGGCCTTAAAGCTTAGTTTCCAAATGAAACAGATAGGTGTGACACTGAATCAATTCACTTATGCAAGCATTCTCAATGTAAGTTCTAGCTTACCTGCTTTTGAAGAAGGTAAACAACTTCACGGCCACATTATCCAGACTGGTTTTGACTCAAATATGTTCGTTGGAAGTGCTCTTGTAGACATGTATGCTAAATATGGCAGCCTACAATATGCCCGTCAAGTGTTAGACAAAATACCTGAACAAGATGTGATCTCTTGCAATGCAATGATTACAGGGTATGTGCAACATGGGTATAGTGAAGAGGCTCTAAAACTCTTTTGTCAAATGCAACACACTGGTTTGAAGCCAGATGAGGCAACTTTTGCTAACATCGTTAGTGCGTGTGCCAACCTAGCAGTTCTTGAGCATGGAAGACACATCCATGCCCACATTTTCTGTATGGAGTTTGAGTCACCCATGTCTGTGGTCAACGCCCTGGTTACTATGTATGCCAAATGTGGAGGCATAAAAGATGCATGGAAAGTTTTCGAGAAGATGATTGAGAGTAATGTTGTCTCATGGAATGCAATGATTGTTGGTCATGCTCAGCATGGGGATGGGGTGGAAACCTTGAGACTTTTTGAGCAAATGCTATTGATAGGCATTAGGCCAGATGCCATAACCTTCCTTGGTGTTCTCTCTGCTTGCAACCATACAGGTCTAGTAGATCGAGGACATTATTACTTTCATTCCATGAGGCATGAACATAACATCACACCAAGAATGGATCATCATCCCTGCATGATTGACCTTCTTGGTCGTGCTGGTCGTCTAGACGAGGCAGAAGATTTCATCAATAAGATGCCATTTGAACCTGATGTCAGTATCTGGGTGGCACTGCTCAGTGCTTGCAGAGTTCACAACAATATAGAAATAGGAAAGCGTGTCACACAATTGCTTTTCGATTTGGAGATGCAAAATACTTCTGCATATGTGCTGCTTTCAAATATCTATTTTGCAGCTGGCAGGTGGGATGATGCAGCCAAGGTTAGAAAAATGATGAAAGACAAAGACGCTAAAAAGAAGCCAGGGTTCAGTTGGATTGAGGTCAAGAATAGAGTACATGCATTCATGTCAAAAGATAGATCACACCCACAAATAGAAGAAGTTCATGCAATGTTGAATACATTGGCTGGGCCAATGGAGGAGGAAGGTTATGTACCAAACACAAACTTTGTCCTCCATGATATGGAGGATGAACATAAGGAACATGTCCTCTACCATCACAGTGAGAAGCTAGTCATTGCATTTGGGCTTATAAGCACGCCTCCTGGGGCCCCTGTTCGAATAATAAAGAACCTTCGTGTATGTGGTGACTGTCACAATGCTATCAAGTTTATTTCTAAGATTGTTGGACATTATATGTTTTCACCATTTTAGGAATGGAACGTGCTCTTGTCAGGATTATGGGTAATACAAGATGAAGTTTGAGCACTATTTGGGAGTGGCTTGAATGCTTCTCTATACTATCCTCTATTGGCCTAGAAGTTGCCTCTTGTGACACGCGGAAATAAGGAGAAACATGCTGAGAATATGACAGTTGTCTCGTAGCTTCTCCATGTGGAGCATGCTCACCTCTGGTAAGTTTCATACAAGATTCTGTATTGCTTTGATAGCATGAATGGATGCGTTAAAAGTTTAGTATGTTAAGCTTGATTATTGACAAGACAATTCTGATCCTGTTGCATGGCACATAAGACACTTTCTTTTATAATACTCATTTTTAACATTTTTGGTTGTCTTTATAGCTGCACCAGTTTGGCAAATTGTCAAAATTTCCCTTTGGAGAAATGTTAGGAACATCAATTTCTAAAGAGAACAAAAGCATGGGCGAGAAACAACATTACAAAACATATGTTTTTTCACAATTCTACTTTTTATATGTTGAAGTGCTAATTCGGTCATTTATCATTATTGAGTTGCTCAAAAGGAGGGATGCAATCGATCTTTCTTGATCAGGAAACCAACTTGAACTTTTGAATGGAAGGGAACAAATGGCATGTTGATTAATGTCAAACATTGAGGAATCCCAACTTCGGAACGGCACAACATTGTTTATGTAAGCCCCCATCATTGTAAGTCAGGTTTATACTAATTTTATATTATTTCAGAATAAAGTTTTGATTTAATTTAATTATAGTTTTAAGCTAGTAAAACATCAAGTACCCTAGAATGTTTCCCACTGCTAGACGTTTTTTGTTGAAATTGCTTACACACCCCAGAAATGCTTTGCAGCTAGGCCTTCCAATTGATATCATTTTTCTGCAATTCCAAATGTCAAGTTTCTATTCTAGAGTGATGGAGATGCAGCATTGCGTGTTGGTGGGAACAGAAAAAAAGATAGAAAATATCAAAAAATTGAAAATAAATATTGTGCACAGGAGCTCCACAATATTTCAGAACTGTGAACTGTAAATATGCTGGTATATATCCCCTTAGCATTTTCAAACAATATATCCCCTTAGCATACCGGTAACTTATTATATCAATTTTGTGGAAAAATAATTTGTCCATTTACAAGATGTTATTATTGAGGTTGTGCCGGGCTTCATCAAGCCTAAATGCTTCATGGCAGAACTATGGTCCAACCTAAAAGTATATAACCATTATATGGTCTAAATTATGCAGGAGCAAGAGTTATACTAAAGTGTCATACTAATTTAATTTTTAATCAATGCATATAGATAACATTGAAACCCATAATCACAAAAAAGTTTTTCATATTTTCTAAATTAAAATATTGTTTTTTAAAATATTGTTTTTAAGCATGTTATTGGATGGTAAGGTTGATGTTATAATTAAATTTGAGCCAAGGTAATAAGGTATGAAAAAATCAAAAATAAAATATTTATTAGTGAAAAATTACGAAAGGTGTTGGAAAATGACTATGAAAGAAGGTGTCTACTATTTACCTATAAAAAAAAACTTTGTATTGAATATAGAAGCATTCCCTCCTCAATATCTTATGTTAGTTCATTCTCTTTAAGTTAAAAATAATAGTATTTTGTTATCAAAGTAGAACAAGGTCAACAAAGAACTCATCACTTGTGACACTTGTTTTGATAATGAATATGGAGGAAGGCGTTCACTCCTTACTTGTGACACTTGTTTTGATAATGAATATGGAAGAAGGCATTCACTCCTTACTTGCCAAAAAAACTGTATTATTGAATGTAGAAGCATTTTTCTCCTCAATGTTTTATGTTAGTCATTTCCTTTTCAGGTTAAGAATATAGTACTACTTCATTATGAAAGTGGCACTAGGTAAATAAGGAACCTGACAACATATGAAACTTGTTTTAAGGATTAGAGGGTAAGTTGTACGTGGTTTAAAAGAAAGGTGGCTTGAGCAAAAGGTGATAGACTTTGAGGAGTGTAGTTCCTCATCCATGGAGAAGAAATGGTAAATTAAATGTATATGTGTGAGAGAAAGGGGAGCAAATCGGAGAGAATACAGTCTATCATTAGGTAGTTATAATAGAATAATCTCTATGTAGTATACCCAATTTTACACGTATGGGAATTTTGTTTAGTTTTGGTGATATTAAGTAAAGGGGCAAATATTATTTTGGAGAAAGGTGGCAAGTATTATTTTATTGGAGATTGACAACAAATTATTATTTTATTAAAATGAAGGCAAAAGTCACTTATGGAAAATGGACCCTACCAATAAAATAATAATTAAAAAATTAGTCTAGAAGCATGGGAAAATTTATAAAAGGAGGATGGACTCATTTGCTAATCATCTTTTGACTATTGCATTTCACCTTTCGTCTTCTCTTGGGGTTGTTTAGCATAATAAGAAAAGTGTTGTTTAGCACCAGGGATTGGAAGTATAATTCCAATTTCATTTCGGAGAACTTCGAGTGTCTCCCTAGTGAGGTAATTTGGGAGTCCAATTCAGGGCTTTACTTGAGCTTCATTACAGGGGTTTTCCCAATTATGTGCATTTCCGAGGCACGAAAGGAATTCGTAGCACATCACTTGGAGCAACTGCAGTTGGTTGGAGACTTCGGGATTTTGCTGAGACATTCTTCATAGTTAAGGTCGTAGATTTGAAGCTTTTGTAGGGCAACGAGTGGGGTCAAAATTTGGGACGAATTTCCCCTCATTTTGATATTGCACAGAGCTCACTGGCTCAAGTCTATGGAGGAATAAGAGGTGGCTTCTTTCTGAGGAAATTTGGGTTGGAGAAATTAGGCATTTTCTGGAGGGGATCTTTGCAGGACTTTGGGAGGCTTTAAGTGTTATATTTTGGGAATCTTACAATAGTTCCATTCTATGGGGCATTTCCTGGCCAAATTGGGTAATTCACACTTGTTGGGGGTCACCGAGGGTCAGTGGATTCAACCCAAACCCTTTCTAGATTTTTGTGGGTTTGGTGAGAGGATGCTAGGATTAAATTTACAGAATTTTCTAAGCACTTTTGAGGGCAGAATTCCTAGTTTCATTCAGCAGACAATAATAGAAATTGTTGGAGAAGGGCACAGTTTATCCCGGGACCATTTCCACCACTTGGGTCTGTGAGATATTTTTGGGTTTTGTTGGAGCTGGGTGGAGAGCCTACATTTAATTTTGCAAAATTTTTGGAGTAGATTTGAGGGCCAAAATCTCAGTTCACCTACAATAGCAATGGTAGTGATTCACTGGGTCAGCGCAAAGGTTTTTGGTGGAGTCATTCCAGCACTTGGGCATTACAACTCCAACCTGGGTTTCGCATGGCTTGTTGTAGCAAGCCTAGGTTCTTATTTCCATACTCATTGTACTCCATTCTACTCAAAATAAATAAAATGGCTCAGAGTCTTGGTGCACATCCTCTTGTGTTTTGATTTCATGTGTATGTGTTGAATTTCCTAGTTGTTGTTATAATGGATGTTTATGTTATTCACTTAATATTTCCATTAGGAATATTAGAGTGGTGTCAGAGCCATGATCTTGTCTAGTTGTGGGGTGACCATTTAGATCATGGAAGAGTTGGGCATGTATGCACAATGACGGGTTAAACCATAGACAACCTATGGCTTAAGGAAGATTTAGTATGTAGGAATTTTGGGGTGGAATTTGTTGGAACGATGAGAGATTAGCCCAGTTGAGGAAGGTATCAAACTAGATCCATACTCATCCTTGCAGCAGAGACATTAGTGGTGAGCAGGCTATGGGGGTGCAGCCATCTACATTGTGTGGGGAATTCGACAGAATCAGGGCATCAGATCTCCTCAAAAGGAGCAGATAGGATAGGGACAATTAGAGGGTGAGACAAGGGGGCGCTTTTGCTAGTGGAGACTTGGATTTAGATATCAGGAGTCTGAGGAGGAGGTTCAGCATGAGGTTGTGGACACACCAGAGTGTGAGGAGCATGTTGATGTGTCCAGTGTGACACAAGAGTCGCCCTTGTTGGATATTCCTTTGATAGCTCCGGCTAACACCTTGGGGGAGACAGTAGAGCACATACCCATAGGGCCATCCATTGACGAGGTGCCAGGAGACACAAAGGTATCCACCATTAAGGAGGTGCCATCCATTGTTGTGGTATCCATTGATGAGGTGTTCGGGGTTGTGTCTGAGTTTTCAGGTGATAGTAGCGCAGATAAGATTAGTGAGGTGCTGAGAGATATATCCACCTTTGGTGAGGAGTCGATAGGTACAGAGACATCCAGATCTGTGATAGAGTTTCTAGACGGTAGCTACCTATCACTAATTGTTTAGGATGTTATGCATGATGAGCTATTTGTGGAAGGGTTATTAGTGGCTCATCTTGATCCCATGGTGGAGGAGGATGAGCAGCCATCCTTGGAGTCAGCCATCGATGAGGACTAGGTGCATTGACAACCAATAGAATTTTTGTGCTTTCAGACGACTATCCCCTTCAGGCATACATCGATGGGGCTTGCAGCATTATTGGGCAGCCTCCTTGTGTTGGTGAGACAGAGAGTTTGTGTTACCTAGGCAGATTACATGGTTTGGTCAGACTAGAGAGATGAGGCAACACGAGTTTCACAAGGTGCAACATATGTAGGATGGAGGACTTGTTCTGTGTATGGTTGTTTGTGCATTCAATCCCTCTCTCGAGGTTGGATGGCAAGAGATATTGAGTTGGTATCTAGTGGAGCTGGCTAGGAGGTTAGATGCATCCATGGCCACAGATCAACAGAGGTTATGGATTACCAAAGGGGATTGAGGGAAAGACTATTATTGAAATCCAAGTGGGATTCTCCATCACATCATGGAGTCAGTAGGTGATGGTAGTAGTTGCATGATGGACTAGATGGTCCGGTGCACACGCCTTTTCATATCCCCTTCATATTTCCTGAAAACATTAGTGAGAGGATGGATTAACAAGAGAGCAGGCAGAGTTCATGAGTTGTCATGGTATGTTGGGCATACTTGAGAATGTAGGATGACTAGCCTACTCCAACAGGAGTTGGTAGGAGGAGGTGGCATCGGCAGGCCACTAGATAGGGTATTGTATGGAGACAATGCTCACTCACCGGTATATTGGACACAGGAGCTATTGAGGATAGGATTAATAGTGTCATTCACGTTAGCATGTGAGGAGTTAGGCCACTCAGGTCTATTTGGGGATATGAGTATATATGGCTCACATCGTGGGGGGCTTACTAGCAGAGTGGTGGATGTGTTGGCACATGCGAGATGGCATCTGATACAGGGTGGTATGAAAGTAGGTAGTGGTACCTAGGGTTGCACAAAGATATGTTGTAGAGACTAATATTATGCAAAGGGATGTGACAAGATGCATACAAACCCAATTTTAGACCCCAGCATCTAATGTTGTATAGAGGTATGTAATGATGAGCAGTGGCCTACAGAGGAGCATGGAGATGCGTGGTTCTTTGATGTAGCATGTTGGTTTGCATTGAGCAACTCACATTACATCGAGTACACGTGGGGAGTGTTAGGTACAATGACATAAGCATGATACGAGATGGTACAATATGGTACCGCAGTAGCACGGGGTATGTAGTGGTGTATAGGGATAGGCCACAGGGTACAGTGCCAGGTCAAGGAGTACAGGGATACTCGATGGGATGTAGGGGTGTATGGTGTTGCACAACGAGGTCTTGGAGGGTTGCCTCCAGGGATACTTATGAACGAAGACATTGAGCATATCCTTGGGTGTAGTTCACCTAGGATCAACTAGGACATAAATGAATACTCGATGGTATCCATGGGGGCTCACACGCTTGTCCCTCTTATTCATCACTTACATGCACAAATGATTTGGTTGTTGTCGTTTGACACTCTGGTCACCAGCAGTGGGGGACAGGGAGCTCACCCAAGATATTGGAATGACACTCAATGTCGCAGTGGGGGAAAGGGAGCTCACCGAGATATTGGGATGACACTCAATGCACTAGGGGAGAGACTTCTCAGCTGTGGCATTACGTCGATGCATGCATTGAAAACCATAGTTTGGGGGATGAGGTGATCATCTGTAAGGGTGGCATATCGTTCATCAGTGAGCCTATGCCTAGGGAGCTAGTCACGAGGGAGACATGTGGCGTTCTTTACACAAAGCATGTCACGACCATGCATGAGCATACAATACCATGTACGACTAAGGTAACTTTCTAGTATGTTCCCAACCTCTAAAAATTGTATTGGCACATTATCGAGAGGGTGGATGGAAGACTCAATGGTGATGGTTGGCATGAAAAGGACGGGTCTGCATACATTGATTTGATTACGAGTATCAGATACCCATATGTTGGTTTCCTTCAAGGGGTAGTTATTTGGCACATGTAGCTTCTAACAGTCATCGACACTACGTAGTGGTAGGCACAGGGCAGTTTAGCATGCATCAAATTAGTTCATGATATATGGGGCCTATATGTTGGTTAAATTCAGGGACTAGGGACAAGGCACAGATGAATTCCAACAGTTGTTAGAACTATGTCACAACAGGTATGGCTAGGGGACCCAGGGATTCAGTTGGTTGACATGCCACTCCATCTCATGAGGAGTAGGACCATAGCAAAGGGTGATCTAGTTCACTTTGAGGTTGACACATGGGGGATCACTGAGGACTCCATTGTTTGGCGAAGCAAGCTTCTTTAGTTGCACCTTAGGATCAATACTAGTGATGGGTGGGTAGATATTGACATCGTAAAGACACTTGGGTAGGATGAGCTTGGCCTTCGTCGATATTTCACCTCTAGGTTTCAGGGGAGGAGGTTGTAATGTGCACACAATGGAAAACATATTCGAGTCAGAGTGGTGTAGCGACAACATGGTGGTACTTTTCTAAGACAAGCATGGGACCTAGGCATCACAATGCTAGATAGCTCAATGACCTTTAGGGACGAGCTAGCTAATATAGGAGGAGATCACTCAGATTTTCCATTGGGATTCAGTGACTTGCTCATGGCGTGGGGGACTTCATCAGCATGGTAGATTGGTCAGTAGGAGGATATCAAGAGGAGCTCATGTAGGAGAGACTTCATCCCCACAGGGATTAGGTTGTATCTTTAGGAGTTTACTCTTGGTGTGCATGAGGTGGACTACTTAGTAGGGCATCTTCATGGAGAGTTGGACAAAGTCCTACATTATCATGATGTTCTACTTATTGATAGTATGCAGAGGGCTTCTAAAGCTTATACCTGGTTGGACGATGAGTGGAGCAAGGGGTGCTTGACATTGATTAGGATGCCTTGGGATCCTGGTATTGAGAGATTCCCTCATGATCAAAAAGTGCAGAGATCACGGTTGAATTAGTGGCACATTTGGGACCCTGGTATTACTAGTGATGATAGTTGTGATTAGCAGTCACAGGGGGCACTTGTTCTAGCTTTTCTTAAGGACAAGCAATTTTTGGTGGGGAGGACTGTAATATCCCCAATTTTGTGAGCATGGGAATTTTTCCTAATTTTCGTGATATTAAGTAAAGAGGAAAATATTATTTTGGAGAAAGGTGGCAAGTATTATTTTATTGGAGATTGGAAACAAATTATTATTTTATTAAAATGGAGGCAAAAGTCAGTGGAAAATTCCCCCCAGCAATAAAATAATATCTAAAAAAAGATTCTAGAAGCATGGAGAGAAATTATAAACGGAAGATGGACTCATTTGCTAATCATATTTTGACTATTACATTTCACTTTCCGTCTTCTCTTGGGGTTGTTTAGCACAAGAAAAAAGGTGTTGCTTAGCACTAGGAATTCCAAGCGGAATTCCACCCTCATTTTGAAGAAATTCGAGTGTCTCCCTAGTGAAGTAATTTGGGAGTCCCACTCATGGCTTTCTGTGAGATTCATTGCAGGACTTGTCCCAGCTATGTGCATTTCCTGGGCATGGAAGGAGTTCGTGGCACATCATTTGGAGCAATTGCAGTTGGTTGGAGACTTCATGATTTTTCTGAGACATTCTTCATAGTTAAGGTCAAATATTTGGAGCATTTTGTAGGGCAAAGAGTGAGGTCAGAATTTGGGACAAATTTCCCCTCATTTTGATAATGCGCAGAGCTCACTGACTTAAGTCTATGCAGGAGCAGGAAGTAACTTCTTTCTGAGGAAATTTGGGTTGGAGAAATCAAGCATTTTCCAAAGGGGATCTTTGTGGGACTTCGGGAGGATTTTAATGTCATATTTTGGGCATCCTACAACAGTTCCATTATGTGGGGCGTTTTCTGGCCAAATTGGGTAATTCACACTTGTTGGGGTCACTGGATTCAACCCAAACCCTTTCTAGGTTTTTGTGGGTTTGGTGAGAGGAGGCTAGGATTAATTTTACAGAATTTTCTGAGCACTTTTGAGGGCAGAATTCCTAGTTCCATTTAGCAGTCAGTAGTAGAAATTTTTGGAGGAGGGTGTAGTTTATCCTGGGACCATTTCCACCACTTGGGGTTGTGAGATATTTCTGGGTTTTGTTGGAGATGGTGTGGAGAGCCTTTAATTTTGTAGAATTTTTGGAGTAGATTTGAGGGCCGAAATCTCAGTTCACCTACAATAGCAGTGGCATTAATTCACTGGGTCAGTGCAGAGGTTTTTGGTGGAGTCATTCCAGTACTTGGGCATTACAACTCTAACTTGGGTTTCACCAGTTTGTTGTAGCAAGCCCACGTTCCTATTTCCATACTCATTGTCCTCCATTCTGCTCAAAATAAATAAAATGACTCAGAGTTTTGGTGCATTTCCTCTTATGTTATGATTTCCTGTGTATGTGTTGAATTTCCTAGTTGTTATAGTGCATGTTTCTATTATTCACTTAATATTTTCATTAGGAATATTACACTTTGGATCCATAGTTGCCTAAGGGTTGTGATTGTAAATTGTAAAGATTAAGACTCAAGATCGAGTTAGTTGTTATGATTATGATTATTTATGACACCTCATTTTGACTTTAGTTGCTAAATTACATTATGACTTATTTTGTATTCCTTTACTTATTATATGTTGCATTCTGCTAAAATGATGGAATTACATTATATGTGAAAGTTATGTATAGTTTATTATTTATATTATTAATATGGTTATTGTGTGATTTACTTCTTGCATGCAAAATTAGATGGAAGAATGTGGTATGTAAAATTTAGTTTTAAATTATATGTTGAAATGAATCAATAGGAATTGTTACAACAAAATCTAGCAACTAGTGCAAAGCCTCACTAGGTGACCTAGACAAGGTGTAATACATAGGAGTGTCACCACTATCACCTTAATGATTTCTCTCCTCTTTAGTGAAGGATATAATCAAGCACAATGTTTCCATAGTAGGGATTAGGAATCAAGTAACCCAAGGACGGGAAGCTACTAAATGCTCCCTAAGAATCCTACAAAGAAAATTCATCGAATGAAGGTAGAGTAAATGTGATGCCCCCTTCTTGGGATCTCAATCTTCTATAAAAAAAATACTCAACGTTAAAAAAATTAAAACCATTTTGTTTATTATAACTACAAACTTAATATTTTTGTGTTCATTACCACATCATATTTTGAATGTATACATTTTTAATTCATTGTGGATTTCAATGACAAATAACAAGAAAAATACGTAGTTGGATTGTGGTCATTTTCTATGTGGAGTGCTCATCTAAGGCCCCGAAGACCACCTAACTAAATACCAGCTTGTCAACTAGAAACAATCTATCTAAATTCCTAGCCTAAGGAACCTCCATAGGTTTCCTAGCCCTCTAAGCCCAAGTCTAGACTGCAGTTGTAGTGTGTCTGAGTTTTGAGTGCCAACACCTTCCAGAGGTCCAACTCGAAAATCAACTCCACTAACCAAACTCCCTCATGCCTTCTCTCAGCCCTTCTTTCCCACCCTTCTTGCCCACTCTTCATGAAAAATTATTTCCAACCAAAACATCCAAAAATCCCCCCTCACCCCAAGGTGCCTCCCCAAGCTCTCTCCCTCACACTTATCTCCAATGAACTCCCAAAGTTTCCCACCCCTCCATTAATGCCACCTAATTCTCATTAATTATTGTTGAGTCACCACTACCTTATCTCTAATTAATGACTCTCTAGCCAACCCCCACCTTATCTCTAATTAGTGACTTTTCAACCACCCCTTATTGATGCAAATATAAAATAATATAAACTTTTAAAAGGGTCAATCTAATTGATGGATTCATAAGAATGCTTATAATTAATGGCAATATTAAATTAATAGTAAAAGGATCTAAATCATTAATCAATTACTAATCTAGATTAAGGGTTAATCATTTAATTAATCAAGATTAACCATTAATCAAGCTTAAGGCTAACCATAAGCTTAATCATTAATCAAGCTTAACCATTAGTCAATTATCTAGCATAATAGGCCATAGAATATTGGCATATTCATGCAAGGTGTGGGTATGTAGCTATAATATGTATACTTATACATATACTAATAACACTAATAAGGATTTGTCCCATCAAGCAATCTCATAGCAAGTAGGCTAACAACCTAGCATAACATAATAGGATAAGGGAGTGGGCATTTCATATGTCCCTCCTTCGAAAACTTCGTCCCAAAGTTGGAGTTAAGAGGATATCATGGTGGAGTAAAATGGTAATCAGACATAATTGAAACAATGAGAAAGGTGTAATAATTGAAATTAAGTAAAATCATAAGAAGAAATCACCTCGCTTCTAGAGTTCACAGCTAACCTATATCCTCTCATGATCCCTAACCTACTTCCACTTCCATCTTATCTTTCCTTTGTTGTAATATACCATGGGATTGGCTATACCAATCTAACCACTCATAGAACCAAAATGGTGGAAGCATCGACTATATTGAGCTAACTTCCCCAATAGGAAACTGCCTGTAGATTTTTACTGTAGATTTAGACTACTTATGTAATATGCTAGAATAAAAGACTTGAATCTACTCTACTCATCAGTGGAAACAAAAATTGATCGATGGAATCATGAAGCAGAAAAGGAAGAATTGCAATCAAACATAACACAATATTTTTTCTGGGGAAAGTAACAATTAAAAACCCTGCTATCTGTATATTGCATTAACCAGAAGATTTGAGAAGAAAATACAGTGCTTGCTGAACTCGAAAAATCTCTGCACAAGTACAAATTATCTCACTGCTTCACAAACCAGATCAAGCCAATACTTAGCCAAATATGTTGCCTACCAAGTTCCTACTTAATTGTGTAGTTTCCAAGGGAATTAGCCCATATTTAATTGGGAAATTCCTCACTCATAACTGCACAATCCATCCATAGGCCTTCTATTGATTGCATACATCACCTGTTTAATTTAGATGAATTTACAATTGATAGTACACTGTGCCTGAACTCTAATCTCAATTGGGTCTTCATCTAAACTGACATGCATTAGCTATTTTGAGTGAATTATCAGTTATCTAATTGATCATCGCATGTGAATTAATTCCAATTTAATTCACTTGACCTCTCACTAGTTCCTCTAATAGTTAGAACTAGTTTAACTGACTTTAACTGAGTTAAACTGAATTAAATAATTACAACTCAATAAGAACTCAGCCCAGGCCCCCAAAATTTAGGGATCACTCTACATGACTCTAGATAGACTTCCAACTTGAATTTACTAGGCCAACTAAGTCAACTTAAATTAGTTAACTGCTACAAGTTGCTATGTGAATAGAATTATAATTTAACTCCTAATTTAATTTAAGGACAAATTAAATTAATATTTTCTTGTTGATATTTTTAACACTCCCTCTCAAGAATAAAGGGATTATCTACTACCCTGATCTTGGCTTTCTGAAACTCGAATTTTCATTTTGACAATGCCTTTGTCAAAATATCTGCATCCTGCTCCTCTGTAGGAATGTACTCCAGCAACATGATTCTCATCTACACACAATCTCATAGATGGTGATACCAGATGTCAATATGCTTGGAACGATCATGAAAAATTGGATTCTTAGAGAGTTTGATACAACTCTGATTATCACAGCAAATCACTTTTGGATCTATCCGCTGACCAAATAAACCAACAAGAATCTTCCTAATCCAAATAGCCTCACAAGTTGCTTGACTAGTAGCCATGTACTTTGCCTCTGTTGAACTGAGTGCAACTAATATCTGCTTCCTGTTGTACCAAGAAATTGTTTCTAACCCAATAATGAAGATTCCCCCTGATGTGCTCTTCCTGTCGGATGGACTCCCTACCTAATCTGCATCTGTGAAGCCTTAAATCTTCACTCCCTCTGTCCATTTGTACCAAAGATCAAACTGAGTAGTGCCTATGAGGTATCTCAACACATGTTTAGTTTCCTTCCAATACAGTTTAGTTGGCTTAACCATGACTTGACTAAGATGGTGGACTGCAAAACACATGTTCGGTTGTGTGTTCACCAAATACATAAGTGAACCCACATTCTATTTATAAATAGTAGCCTCCACTACTTCACCTGAAGTAGCATCCTCCTTCCTCCAGTTACCAACTAGAGGAGTCTCCATGGGTTTACTGCTCTCCATGTGGAACTTCTTCAGTATCTCATTGGCATACTTTCCCTGAGAGACAAACAATTCCTCATCTCCTTGTCATACTTCCATACCAAGAAACTAATGCATGAGCCCCAAATCCTTCATCTCAAACTCTCTTGCAAGATCCTCTTTGCAAGACTTGATCATCTTCTCATCACATGTCAAAATCAAATCATCGACATATAAAATAATAATCAACAATTTACGTTCAACCATAATATGGTAAAGGTTCACATCTACTTCACTTTTGGTGAAGCTTAACTCAGTGAAATAGTTGTCAATCCTGGTGTACCAAGCACGAGGTGCTTGTTTTAGTCCATACAACACTCGCTTGAGTTTGCACACATGTGAATCTTTGTTGAAGGTCTCAAATCCTTCAGGTTGATCAATATGCACCTCTTCCTCAATCATTCCATTGAGGAATGTTTCTTTACATCCATTTGACGTATCTTCCATCCCATCCGTGATGACAGTGCTAGAAAAGATATGATTGGTGAGTACCTTGCTACTGGAGCAAAAGTCTCATCGTAATCAATTCCCTCCACCTGAGAGAACCCTCTGGCCACAACTCTGGCCTTGTGTTTATCCACAGTCCCATCTACTACTTGCTTTACCTTGTAAAGCCATCTGGAACTCACCACTACCTTGTCTATTGTTCTTGGGACCATTTCCAAAACATTGTTTCTGATAATGTAGTCATACTCCTCAACCATGGCATCAACCCACACTGGTTGTTGCACTGCTTCCTCAAATGAGGATGGCTCAATATCTACACTCTTGCTCATTAGAGCCATGTAGCTAGTGTACCTCTCTGGTGACCCCCTTTGCCTATGATGTGATGTGGGTGCTCCCACATTCTCTCTAGCATCATGCAATAACTTGTCAGCCTCTCTAATGCACTTTCTCCCATGTTTGGAAGTCTCTGCATGAGTGGGTGTTTCCACTCACTGCTCCTCTGAATGTGGTTGCTCCACATCATCCCTAGGTTCCTCCTTTGGAGCTAAAAGCTCCTCAACTACATGTGGATGAAGCTCCCTACCAAGGGAACATATCATGGCCTTCTCTTCATCGAACTTCACATCTCTGCAAACCACTGTCACCTTGTTGGTTGGAAGGTACACCCGATAGTTGTGAGGTGTATCAGTGCACTTGACAAATATGCCCAACTCTTTGTTGGATCTAGCTTTTTCTGTCCATCCTTGGTAACATGGCAGTGGACTGATGAACCAAAGATCCTGAAGTGTGCCACATCTGGTTTCTTCCCTGAAAAATCCTCTTTTGGTATACTCATCCCGAGAATTCAATGAGGGCTTATGTTCTGCAAATAAACATTTGTGTTGCATGCTTTAGCCCATAAGTGTAATGGTAGGCCCTGATCATGTAACATCGCCCATGCCGATCCCACAATACTTTATTTCTTCCTTTCATCCACCCCATTCTGTTGTGGGTTATGAGGTGTTATCAACTCCCGTCGAATGCCTTATGAAGCACATAAGTTCTTGAATTCATTCGACACATACTCTCCACTATTATCACTTCTGAGAGCTTTAATTTTCCTTCTAGTATATTTCTCAACAAGTGCTTTAAATTCACAAAACTTAGTGAACATTTGATCTTTCTTCTGCATGAAGAAAATCCAACACTTACAAGAAAAATCATCAACAAATATTACATAATACATGTGATTGGATGTGGATGCTGTCGAGAACGTTCCACACACATCTAAGTGAACTCGATCAAGAATTGCCTGCGCTCGACTGTCTTTATCATGAAAGGAATCTTTGGTGTACTTCCCTAATGTACACCCTTTCCATGTGTCTCTCTTCTCTAGTGTACCCTTGGGAAGTCCTGTATAAATTTGTTGCATAATCTTCAAAGCTCCGTGGTGCAAGTGACCAAATATTATATGCCACAACTCACTGATGTCTCGTCTCTACACCTTCTTTGCTTTAGGTCTCAAAGCAGTACAGTCTTATACCTCCAATTTGTAGAGGGTTCTTCACTCAAACACTGATCTACTTCACCTGTCATGTGGCTATGTGACGAAGGAAAGCCTTTCCCTTACTAAATATCACATCATAGCCTCAATCCTCAAACATGGCAACAGAAACCAAGTTCTTCTTCAGACCTGGAACATACATGACATCTCTCAATGTGAGGGGAGAACCAGACTCCCTCTGAAAGGTAATAATATCTATGTAAGTTGTGCTATACCTCCCATCATCACTCATCTCAATATGCATCTAGAGATCCTTCTCCTCCAAGTTACTGAAGAGTTATTTGTTGTCAGGCGTATGGAATTAAGCTCCACTGTCCAGGTACCACACACTGCCCATCACCGATGACACCATGCAAGTGATGAGGGTGAAATCCAGTTCGAATTGTGAAGCAAGAGCTTCACCTTCCGCTCCTCCTAAGGGATTCTTACCATCCTTCTTGTGTGGACACTTTGTGGCATAATGTCCCAACTCGTGACAGTGAAAACACTTGATTTTCGACATGTCCTTCTTCTTTCCACCCTGAATGGAATCTAATTTGGAATGGGATGACTTCCCCTTCACTTTATTCACCTTTCCAACTAAGGTACAATTCTCCTCATTATCATGCTTTGATGAGGATCTGTCTTTAGTGTTCGGTCGAATCTCTTCTTGTACTAAGTCGGACCACAATTGCTCCCACTTTGGTGGCTTTCCCTCCCATTAACTAATTCCTGGTAGCCATGCCAGCTCTTGGGAAGTCCTAGAAGTGCTAGGCTCACCAGATCATCTTCGGCAACATTAATCTCGACACTTCCAAGCTCATCCTGACATTGGGTAAACTTGGTCAAGTACTTTGGAATTGAGCTTCCCTTCTACATCTTGATCTTTTTGAGCTTGTCCTTCTGTTCCAGCTTCCTGTGGTCATTGTTAGTTTGAAACAGGTCTGTCAATGCCTTCCACATTGTAAATGGAGTTTCCTTACCATGGAGATTCAAGACAATATGATCTCAAACTCCTTCTAGGATAATCCTTCTTGCCTTTGCCACACACTTTCTCCATTCAGCCAGATATTTAGCATCAGATGTTGGAGGCTTCAGGATATCATGATCTATGAATTCCTTTAGCCCGTTGTCTTCCAACGCTGCCTCCATCTTGTTCTTCCAAGCTATGTAATTCGAGCTGCCCTCTAGGGCATACTCAAGTCTCAAACTGTAGAACGACATCATGCTGACATTGAAGTATGAAATTGCAAATTTGATTTCACCTGCACAACAAACTCATATTCTCCTCTTCTATAGTGATTTCAACTCCGATACCATGTAGATTTTTATTGTAGATTTAGACTGCTTATGTCATATGCTAGAACAAAATACTTGAATCTACTCTACTCATTAGTGGAAACAAAAATTGATCGATGAAATCATGACGTAGAAAAGGAAGAATTTCAATCGCACATAACACAATAATTTTCTAGGGAAAGCAACAATTAAAAACCCTGCTATCTGTGTATTGCATTAACTAGTAGATCTGAGAAGAAAATACAATGTTGGTTCAAGCGAACAATCTCTGCACAAGTACAAACTATCTCACTACTTCACAAACCATCTCAAGCCAATACTTAGTCAAATCTACTGCTTGTGAAGCTCCTACTTCATTGCGTAGTTTCCAAGGGAATTAGCCCATATTTAATTGGGAAATTCCTCACTCATTATTGTGCAATCCATCCATAGGCCTTCTACTGATTACATGCATCACCTATTTAATTTAGATGAATTTACAATTGATAGTACACTATCCCTGAACTCTAATCTCAACTGGGTCTTCATATGAACTGACATGCATGAGCTATTTTGAGTGAATTATTAGTTATCTGATTGATCGCTACATGTGAATTAAATCCAATTTAATTCACTTGAACTCTCAAATTTAACTCAATTAAACTGAATTAAATAATTACAACTCAATAAGAACTCAACTTGGGCCCCTAAAATTTAGGGATCACTCTACATGACTCTAGATAGACTTCCAACTTGAATTTACTGAGCCAACTAAGTCAACTTAACTTAGTTAACTGCTACAAGCTGCTATGAGAATATAACTACAATTTAACTCCTAATTTAATTCAAGAACAAATTAAATTAGGATTTTCTTGTTGCTATTTTTAACACTAGCAATCCTCATCACAAATTTAGGGAAGTGTGTCCATCATAGACCTCCACAACTCTGGGTTTAGAGGTTACACAGTGGGAATTCCTTAACCTCTCTTAGAAGAACTAGGGTCAACACATTAACATGGATCACACTACGCCATTGGTTTTGGATGTTTTTAATTGAATTATTCAATTGGGAAATCATGTTAATTTCTTTGTACCTTATCCAATGTCATAGCAATGCATATAAATTAATACAGAATATAATAGAACAATGTGCATCATACCATTACTCATTCGATGCCTAACATCATCTAGTTAGTAACATGGATTTCTAGATATCACATAACCTCCTTCCAATCTGCAAGTTAGTTCCCATCCAAGAATATATATATATATATATATATATATATATATATATATATATATATATGTACATAGACATGTGATGCTAATCATCAAATGTGGTATACACGTACCAAAATTTTTCAATTAACATGAGCATGTTGGAAGTAAATCATACATAAAATATTTTAATCAACAAAAACTTAATCCATCACATCCTTTATATAAATAAGTCCATCTGTCCAATTTTTAAATGCAACAATATTACACAATGTTCATAAATAATACATCATGAAAATATATACAAGGCCTCAATATAAGTAGTTTTCTAGGTTCAAATGGGGCATCACATGTGGTCAAAATTTGAGTGTAATCTCAATGTAAAGTATTTGTGTCCTCCTAGGTAGTAGACCCTGGGCTATACTTGTTCCATTGGACCTTCTAGTCCATCAAACAATAGTTGAGTTGTCAAACTCTGTGGTCTAATATGCATAATGGTTCCACCATGATAGGCCCCACATCCGATGCCTGCAATTCCCTCTAATTGAGTTTGTGAGATTCACTAGAAACACAATGTCATAGAACAAATACATGAAAAACATCATGAGTTTATGCAAGTAGGATGGTAGTACAAGTTGATAGGAATCCAATTTTCTCTTTGATCCTAGAAGAACCTATAAATTGGAGTGGCAACTTCATCCGTTTCCCAAACATAATGGTGTTTTTTGGGTCAAAAATGAATAAAAAATTGGTCCCCCACTTCATAACTTTTATCAGTCCTATGTGCATCAACATAACTCTTTTGTTTATCTTGCACTTCCTTTAACCTTTGTCGAATCTCAAGGTCCTATAAATTAGGCTAACAACTTCATCCCTTTCCCAAACATAATGGTGCTCTTGTTGGGTCAAATATGAATAAAAACTTAGTCCATCACTTCAAAACTTCGATTGTTATTATGTGCATCAACATAACTCTTATGTTTATATTTCACTTCTTTTAACCTTTGTTGAATCTTAAGGTCCTATAAATTGGTGTGGCAACTTTGTCCCTTTCCCAAACATAATGATGCTCTTGTTGGGTCAAATATGAATAAAAATTTGGTCCCCCACTTCATAACTTTGATCAATCCTATGTGCATCAACATAACTCTTTTGTTTATCTTGCACTCCCATTAACCTTTGTTGAATCTCAAGGTCCTATGAATGAGGCTAACAACTTCATCCCTTTCCCAAACATAATGGTGTTCTTAATGGGTCAAATATGCACAAAAACTTAGTCCCCCACTTCATAACTTCGATTGTTCCTATGTGCATCGACATAAATTTTTTGCTTATCTTGTACTTCTTTTAACCTTCGTGGAATCTTAAGGCCCTATAAATTGTGTTAACATCTTCATCCATTTTCCAAACATAATGGTGATCTTGTTGGTTCGAATATGAATAAAAGCTTGGTACGCCACCTTATAAATTCAATTGGTCTTATGTTAATTGACATAACTCTTATGTTTATCTTACACTTCCTTTAACCTTTGTTCCTCCATTTTTTGTACCAATTCAGGCCCTATTATGACCCTTTCCTCGAACCTTTTCCAACTCAATGGTGTCCTAAATGGTCGCCCATATAGAGCTTGATAAGGAGGAATCTCGATTGAATTGTGGTAACTGTTATTATAGGTGAACTCTACCAATGGTAGGTACTTCTCCCATTGAGTTTGGTTATCCATAACATACATTCTAATCATGTCTTCCATAACCTGATTTACTCTTTCAATCTACCCATCTATTTTCAGATGATGTTAAGTGCTCAAGTTTAACTAAGTCTCCACCATTGACTAAAACTTGTCTAAAAACTAGAGGTAAATCAAGAGTCTCTATAAAAAAGTATTTTTTTGAATAACCCATCTAGCTTAATAACATCACTTATAAACTCTCATGCACATTAGTGACATCATAAGTGTCTCTAACTCGGATGAAATGGGCACTTTTTGGTAAAATTATAAACTACAAACAAGATGGTGTTGTTCCTTTGTGGTGTGAGTAGAAAATATACAACAAAATCCATAGATATTCCCTCCCATTTAGACATAGGGATATCATGTGGTTGTAGGAGTCCTATTGGGCTATGATATTCAACATTCACTCACTGAATTTCAAGGCACCTAGAAACAAATTGGACCATGTCATGCTTCATGCCTGCCTAAAAGAAACATTTCTTCATGTTAGCATACATCTTCTTCACACTAGGATATGCACAGTATAGTGCTCTATGTGCCTCCTTGAGTACAATTGTCTATATACTCCCTTCCTCAAGGTTGTACATTCTTCCTTGAAATATCAATATCTCAACTAGCTCAAGGGCATAGCCTTCAGAATTTATTTTTATCTACATCCCACTCTAGAGCGCTTATGTAACCTTTAGATACCAACTATCTCTAAAGATTTTTCTATCACATGTTCCCTCAAATTGACCCTTAATGGTATCAAGGAGAAGATCCACAGTCTTTTTCTTAGTGCATCAACCACCACATTCTCCTTTCCCTTTATGTATAGAATCCCAAAATTATACACACTCATGAATTCACTCCATCATCTTTGTCTATCATTAAGATCCCTTTGATTGAAGAGATGCTTCACGCTCTCATGATCAGCCTTTAGCTTTTGGCTTTTCTCGATGAGGTAATGCCTCCAAAGTTTCAAAGTTAGTATTACTACTACTAATTCCAAGTCATGGGTAGCATACAATTATTCATGTTTCTTAAACTTCATGTATGCATATGGTATTTCTCCCATTTCTTACATTAACACAACTCCTAATCATTGCTTCAAAACATTTGTTCAAATTGTGAAGTCCTTCGCCATGTCTGGCACTCGAAGGATTAGAGCATTGGTTACTAATATCTTCAATTCAATGAATGTAGTGTGCATTCATCTGTCCATTCATACCTAACTCCCTTTAATTTAACATGGTGATGGTTTTGAAATCTATGAAAACCACTCAATGAATCTCCAATAACTTGCTAACCCCATGAAGATACACACCTCATGAGCATTTTTAGCACCGGCCAATCCATTATGATCTTCACCTTTTTGCAGTCAACCAAAAAAAATTGAGTTCAAAATGTGTTTTTTGGGATGTCACATTCCTTAATCCTTAATTGGTGATATCCAAGTCATAGATCTATTTTCGAGAAAATTGTTGCTCCCTTCATTTAATCAAAGAGATAACCTGTTCTAGGTATCAAGTGCATATTCTTTACTATTGCTTGATTCAAGTCCCTGTAATCTATGCACATTCTTAAGGAACCATCTTTCTTCCTAACAAATATCATTGATGCACCCCAAGATGAAATATTAGGTATAATAAATTACCAAATCTAACAACTCCTTCAATTGCATTTGCAACTGGAAATGTTCTAGAGTTGTCATCCTGTAGGGTGTCTTAGATATTGTCTTTGTGCTAAGTTTTAATTTGATTGTGAAATCAATCTCCCTCTCAAGAGGTAACCTTGATAAATCTTTGGGGAAGACATCCTCCGATTGTGATAGAACTGGGTGTTGATCTAGGGGGTCCCTTCCTATCATATACGACCTCGACTACATCCAATTTACAACTTTGCCTAAGGAAATGTTTTATCTTCATTGTTGAGATGGATCATAAGGACACTCCCCTCTTCATACTGCAGATCTCAATTGATCTACCTTCATCATCTAAACAAATAATTTTATTTTTTAAATAGTCTACCAAAGCTCGATGAGCTTATATCCAATCCATTTAGATGATTACATCATACATCCCTAGTGCAATGGTATATGCATTAAAATTAGTAGCATACACCTCGATGTTTACCAAACACTAGTCAAAACTAGGTCATACCACTTATTTTACCCTAGAAGCCATCTCGACTTGTTTAAATTCATCGTGCTCACGAGCTCCAACCCACTTTTTTCTAAATCAACTAGTGAAATGAAACAATTTGTAGCACCATAATCAATTAGAAATTTAACTTTTATATGATCTATCATACATGAGGTTTCCACCATAGTGGATTGGTGTTCAACTTGGTGGCTATCAACTACCACATAAATTTGATGGTGCTTTCCTGCTCTTCCCATTGGTGCCTTTGCTTCTCTATAGGTGGTACCATCTTATGACTTAGGGCAGTCATGCTCATAACGAGGTCCCCCACATTCCACAACAAATGATGCAAGGTGGAATCTAGATAGAGTTATGTCGAGCACTCTAGAATGAGCTCCTTCCCCTAGAGCCTTTGTCTCTACTTACAACTCCATGCATTTTTCCTAGACTTGCATGAGTCCCTAAAGTTGTTGGCGAAGTTTCACTTATATCCATTGAAATTTTTGCCGCCACTATTCTAGGTACGACTGTGTTTCCATGTGGCAGTGATCAAGAACTTCCTTCCCTAGAGAAGGTCTAAGGGGTCTTCCCCACCAATATTGGTTGGTTTGGAAAAACAACTATGTTTCCCTCCTCTAATTCCAAGCGTTCTTCTACATAGCAAGCGTTTCAACAGCTTCAACAATTGAGGGGTTTCCAGATTCATATCATTTCCATAATCTTAAGGTTATGTCCACAAATGAAGCGATCTATATAGCCTTAATTAGTGTCCATGTAGGAGACATAATTGACCAATTACATGAACCTAATATCATATTCTTCTATTGTTTGGTTTCTTTAACCAAAGCATGGAAGGCTTCTACTTGATGTTCTTGATAGTATGTTGGCAAGTACTTTTTCCTTGAACCTTTCCTCATATAATTCTTAGGTGATAGTGTTAGGAGTGAGGTACGATTGTCATTCTAGGTTACCCCACCACTTCAAGGAGTTGTCTCTAACTTGAAATATTTCTATCTTAGCCTTCAAATTTACTCACTCAGTGTGAAACATCTTGTCATTCCTTCTAGCTAAGGTTGTGTATGTTCACTAGCATGGCCTTCAACATTCTTTGGGAGCATAATATTTTGGAGCTACATAATGTTATCTTCAATAGGAGGTCCTCATTCTTAGTCCCTTGATCCCTTAGGGTTGCCCACCCATGATGCAGGGTGCTCAAAATCCACCTTAATTTCTTAGCACCCTGTTAAATTTTTGTTAATTGTCTCCAGGGAGTGCAAGATGAGAGCTAGCTACAATGATGGCAATGGTGGTTCTTATGGAGATGGTCCTTGTGACGGCCCTCCTTGGCCCTAATTTCCCATTTTATTACCATTTTGAATTGCTAAATATTGCATAATGTACAAGTTATTTTAGTGGAGCTCAAGACATTTGCTACTCTTAATTAACTCACACATGCATACATAAGGGTACGTGTGAGTTTTTCTTTGACCTATATTGCTTGTAAACAAGAATTACTGATATTAAGCAGATCCTCATGGATCTACAACAACCTCTCCTATTTCTAGATAAGTGAGGACTATGATGCACTACCATTCACCCTTTGACATCTTCCTAGCATCTAATTCCCCCCCTCCAACAACATTAATTGATTAATTAGCTCATTAATCTTAAATTAACCTTAATCTAGTTAACTTATTAGCGTAATTTATTTATCATTAGTTTTTAACTAATTGTTGTATAATAACCCACTTGATTCATTAATTAAAATCGACTTTAATTAGTCAAAGGATCTTAGCTCAAGTGGTTTGGTGAACAATTTGTTTCCCCAACTATGTGGGTTCAAGTCTCTGGAGACATGTTGTAACTGGTCCATTGTGGCATTTGTGAAATAATTGTATCTAGTGTAATCTTGGCAGCTGACCTTTAGAAGTTATCGATTTTCTTGAAATTCTCTTTCCAAAATAAAATAAAATACAAAAATAAACTTTAATTAATAAATATTGCTCTTAGTTAATTAATTTAATAAAATGTTATTGTTTAAATTAAAAAAAAGTAATATAATTAATATAAGTTTTTATTAAAACAATGATTTGATTTTATGATTTTATGATCTTATACATACATAAGTCTCATAAATTGTGCCTAGAAAAGACAAGTTCTCATCAAGAGCACACTCCATCACGAAGAATTGTGCCCTCCTTGATTGCATGAGCACACCCTGAAGGTTTTATTGTTCACCCTTCATCCCTTCAGCATGCACCAATGCACCCTCCTTGTCCTCTTGAGCACATGAGCGCACTGTGAAGGCCTGAAGGCCAAAGCTTCACTCCTTTATCTCTTTTGAGTGCACCATTGTGACCTCTCAGTCTCCTTGAGCGCATGAGCGCACCTTAAAGGCCTAATTGAACCTCCTTCATTATTTTTCAGTGCACCATTTGTTCTTGGTGTTTTCTGTCTCTTGCTTGAGAATATGAGCACACTTCAAAGCCCCGAATCACCCTTGTACTTCCTTCATGCTTTGGAAGTGTGCCGTCCTTATTTTCATGTAGATTTCCTGCCCGTGCAAGTAGCTATGTGTCGTCATTGATAGGCTTATATTCTCAGTTACATTTAATGGCTCTTTAAATATGATTTTCTAAGCTATTTCTTGTAATAAATAGGGTATTTCATAAAGCTAATCGTTGTCGCCACGTGTGTGCTTCGACAAATAGGTATTAGAGATGCAAGTATTGTTACTCTTTCATCATATATTGGAACCATGCCTCCTTCTACACATCAAGTGGCCTACAAATAAACTTAGAGGTAAGCACTGAGTAAGACATTGGATTTACAAAGCCTACCATTCCCACCTATACAGATACACAGTGCTTCGTAGATAAGTCTATTGAGGTCACATGGAATGACATCAAAGATATATTCATGTAAAAATAGTTCGTTGAGAGTTTGGAAGATATGGAAGTATACATCAATATCAACCAGTCCAGAATGCATCGGATCGCATGCAGATTCCCAATCATCCCTTGTGAAGAATTGATTGAGTGGATTTCTACACACATGGATGATTTTCAGCTTATGCTTCATAGCAAAAGCAATGGTCATCTTCCCACCTATTATGGAGAATACATGTAGACCTACTATATGATGCAAAGGCCCAAAAAATATGCCAATAATAGCTTTCACACCAGATGATCCAATCTCGAGACAAGCGAAATCATTAAATCTCGGTGTCAAGAGCTTGTTAAGTTCCATCACTGCCCATTTTCAATTTACACAACCAAGATTCTTAGGGATGTATCTCAATACCTCATCACTATGTGTTGTTGGCTGCATGGGAAAAATAACTCTAAGTGATTTGTGGAGAACTGGATATATATGCTCAATATGGTGGCTACCTGTGGTAAATTATTCAATTGGGCAGACATATTATCATTTCAATTGCAACGTTATGTAGGGTAGGCAAAAGCATCTTTGAGGAGAAACTAGGCACCAAAATTCTATACGTAACCATTTGTATTGGATGGGATCTGTGCATGATATGAATTCCCAAGAATGTATTGGAACTAGACCCCATAGAATAAGTTTCCAGTCTGCATCCATTGCATGGTGTTGTTAGGATTAAGTATTAGAGGCATATACGACAAGTTGGTCTATCATTTCTTCCCAGTCACATTCCATATGATATATGAGACCGATCCTCCTTTCATGATTGATCAAGTGAAGGATTCACTACATGATATCTCATATTGGTTTGTAGTGCCCGACGATACATATATGAGATGTTTTGGATGTCAGATTTCCCCTCATATCATGCAAACAATATGCAACTAATAAGTTGGTCTTGCAAGAGGTAGCATATCACTTGGACAAAGGGTTGTCAGGAGTCCTTCACTAAAGGAAGAAATCCCCTTAGCCCACCTTCCCTCTGAGGATTGGATTGTATGAATTGAAAAACCATAAGGCAAAAATGAAGAAATACAAGAGTTGGACTGCTTGCACTTTGAAGTTAAATATTGTCATGAATATGATTGTAGGAGAGTGTGCAAGAAGCATTGTGAAAGGATTGGTTTCAACTGGGGATATTCATCAATGCCTACCGCAAAAGATGAGAAGGTGAAGAATCGGTATAATGTAGTTAAAAAGACACATACAAGTACTGAAGTCAGTTCCCCCCAAGTTCCACCAGCTCAAGATATGTACGTACATGAGGAAGCAGTAATAAATCCT
Source organism: Pinus taeda (assembly GCA_000404065.3). Lineage (NCBI taxonomy): Eukaryota > Viridiplantae > Streptophyta > Pinopsida > Pinales > Pinaceae > Pinus > Pinus taeda. The sequence goes on from APFE030581545.1 coordinate 463,668, forward strand.
CAAGCAAAGAATGTAGCTCCTAGAAAAAGTATCATGCATGATTCGGTAGGACAAAGCTACAAGAAATGAAAATTCGATCCTTTGAACACAAGATTTATCCAAGATGAACATGAAAGGAGAGAATTAGAAGAAGAGGAAGCAAGATGAGTTGCTCAAGAAGAATTGGGAAGAAGAAGACAAAAGAAGGAGAGTAGAAGAGGAGCAACAAAGGCAATCACAGGATGAATAAATAGCACAGATACACGAGGAAGAACAATTGAATCATGAGATAGAGGAAGATTTGGAGGAAGATGATACCATCAAACCCATAGATGATGAGCTAGGTTCTCAAGAAGAGCCTCCTCTTATGGGTGGTCATCTCCCATTTGATAAAATGAGAATCACACCTCCACCTAAAGACTGGGTCATGGATGTTTGCAATGTCACATTTGATCATATTAAGAAGAGGATCCTCAAAACCCAGTCTTAGTTTCTACAAAAAAGGTGATACTACTAATACTTGAAGGAATTCTCGGGAAATCGTGGCGACAAATGTTTCGTTTGCTACAACAACACGGGTCCAACTTACAATATCTATTGAATGAGAATGAACGATTAAGGAAAGAGATAGCTACAATAAAGCAACATGCAAAACATCTTGCTGCAGAAAATCAACAGTTATCTTCACATAACTTCAATACAGCATAATGGAAGTCAACCATGCAGGAGGAACTGGGGCCAATGGAGGATACCATGTCATGGTTATATGAAGAAATGATGCTTCTACATCAAGTGGTGTCTCCTCTCATTGGAATTTAGAAGAAAGAACAAGAAGCCTTGAAGCTCTTGAAAGTGGCAAGCAGAGCAGTTAATCAACTTCAGGATTGGGCTGCCAAATATTTGAATGTTCTAGAACAGTTGGTTAGGAAGGACTGGATTGCTACTGAAATGGACTGAGTACAACTGAGACTCCACCATCATAATTATAACCATCTTGGAGAACATGAAACTAATACTACCGCTACATATAGTCAAATGCACAATGTATTTGGGTCTATAACATAGATACATGGGATGCCTTTAGTTGGATCACTTGAAGAAATAAGATGCAGGGAAATCATCTTTCAAGAAAGCAGGCAGTACATAGAAAAAATCAAGCAAACGTCATAACAAGAAGTCTTGGAGGTCACCAAAGACATTATTCTACAATATGCCATCACACCAGTCAAAGCTCATATGAAGATCTCATGGCTATGGAATAATGTACAATCAAGTTCTAAGACCATATTGATAGAGGCATTAGAGGTGAGGATGTGATATGTAGCAAACTTGCCAGTTTGGATAAAATTCATCTCTATGGAGTTCAGAGCATGCCACACATATATCACCAATGAGCTCTAGGGGGAAGCAAATGACTCATAAATTTGATAGTATTTTGTTTTATTAGTATTTTTGTCTCATATAACCACTGTCTTATATGTAATTTGTCTTTTGTAATAAATTGTAAGTAAATAATTCCAAGATACACATGTGGAATTGTGAAAAGCCTGATTTGGAGTGTAGAAGGTGATATATGGAATATGAAAAGTTGTATGGAAGCCCATAAGTCACAGGAGTTGAAGAGTCACGAGGAATCTCAAAAGTTATTGTCATTTTTCATAAATAGCTCCTCATAACTCAAGCAAAGGGATTGGATTATTGGAGTCTTTCCTTGGCTTCTCTTGTAGTTCATATGAGATAGATCATTCTTTGGAGAAGAAAGTTGTGGCTTCATGTTCTACTACGGGATCTAGCATTTCATCTATGTAACAATGTACTTGGGATCTTTCAATTACGATCAAAAGCTCTATGAGGCAACACTTTTTCATGCATTTATTGTGGACATAGTAGGACTATTCTTGTTATATTATGGTATATTATGGTTTAATTACACACTAAGTCTAACAAACTAATTCATTTCCTAGAGATGGATATTGTTGAAAAGGTGTTGTCATGTTTTCATGATCATTTTTTTTCATGTGAACTACTTTGTAGATAATCAACAACCCTTTCTCTTCATTCTCGGGTTTCCCTTAGGATAATACTAATACTTTCCTAACCAGAGGCTTGTTTTCCTTACCAACCATGGAAGTTCCCTATGCATATTACATCTTTTGTCACACAAAACTTACTCACTTGCTTCCCCAAAGAAGTGTGTGATCTCTTGTGTATGTTCTGTAACCAAGGCACATATTTGAAACCTTTCCAATGGTGGTCAGACTATATATCCATATGGGACTCCTACACCAAATGGTGTGAGGTCTAATTGGGACCTCACATCGGGGAGATCCCCTTACATGTTGGTAGTATATAGCTTTGTCAACATTGTGGTGCTAGAAGGGGGGCCAAATGACAAGTTGAACCTGTGAAATCTATTTGAATCTCTTACCTTTGATGGCTTCATCCCAGATCATAATCCAAAGGTGTTTTTCCAAAGCTTTGGATCTTTCAATCCCCGTGGAGTTTGTACATAACTTGTTTCATTTTAAATTCGATGGAAAGGGTACAACAACTGTCCTTGATTACATATTTGAGTTTGTTCAATTTTGTTTTTCAAATGGTTTTTATTATGAATAAATCCTTGCAAGGATTTTTACCCTTACATTGGATGGTGGTGCAAAGCAATGGTGTTACTCTTTACCCACTGCTTCTATTTATTATTTTAAGAAATTGGTTAATGAGCTTCATCATGTTTTTGAAAAATATGAGTATCAAGATGTTCTCAATGAAATTGATCAGCTTAGGATGTAATCTAATGATTCTCTTAAAAAATTGGTTGACTGATTCCTTCATCTCTGTTATGAATTCCAGAATGAAGATGTGGACTGGAAATTTTTGGATGAAAAGTTTTGTTTCTTAGTCAGGATTTGAAGAAAATATTTTGAATAAGATTCATCATGTTCTCCTATTCAAAAGGAACTTCAAAATCCTGAAGAAAAATCCATTGTCCCTTTTATTCTGATGTTTTGTTCTTTGAACTTGAACTGATCAATAAATCAAAAGATCAATTTGTTAACGAGGAGTTAATTTTTCTTTCAAACCTTTCCGTTGATGATGATTCATCAGATCCTATCAATCAATAATCTTTGAGTCTTGATATTTCTCTTGTCAACTCTCAACCCGTTAATCAAGATGTACCCTTGAACCACCATCACCCTGATAATTTCCTTTTCTCTCAATTGTATGGTGATTTTTGTTCAAGTTTCATGGATGAGGCTTTTTTCCCGCATGAAGATTCAGATTTGGATAAGTTTCAAATTGATTCTGATGTGATTATTGAAGATTTTCTTTTAGATATGGCTCCTTTTGATTAAGAAGATGATATGCTTGTTATTGAGGAATTTTGTCGTAATCTCGAAAATCTATCTGATCAACCTCAATTCCCTTATGAATCTCATGATTTGAATGATGACTCTTGTTGAGACAAGCAGTTGACCGTGTTTTCCTAGTTTGATCTTCAATATCTTCACAGTTCAAAGTTAACTCGGGTGAATAAGACAGTTCAACCTACACTGATGGTTATGTCAGGTTCCTATCACCCAAACATTATTTGTGATTTTGGTTAGTTTATGATTTTCTTGCAAAATCTTGTGATAAATGTCATATCATAAGATGTCAACTCTCTCTTAAGGGATTACCATTTTCTTCACATAATTTTTTTTAACCTTCAAGGTAGAAAGTTTAATTTGAATTTTGAACTTCAATCGCTACATCCCACCTCATGCAAATATTTAATCTGTGATGTGGAAACATAGAATGGTCTTAATTATTGTCAAAACATTCGATCTGACATACCTTATGCATCATCCATTGAAAATTTTAACTCGCACCACAACACATATTATGGTAAACCTATTGATTTTTCCTATAGTTTTCCTAAAGGTTGTTTCCTTGATCCTATTGTAGATTCCCTTGAAGAGACTTATCAGTTAGGACCTATGTCTCATGGTCTATATCATCATGTGGTTAATCGAGTATTTTATGGTCGTGAACTCGATAGTGTTTGTTATGGAGTCTTTCGTCGAGTAAAGCAATCAAGAGTGTCACACTGTTGTGCTTACACTTCTTATTTTTACCCGTCAATGTGAATGTTTCGGTTGTTTAACCTATTCACTACATTGTATTTCAATCCAATCTTACATGCTCACATCTTTTGACTCAAAAGTCGAGGAGCAGCTTCTATGGCTGCATTGGAAGTTCCATTTCACGTGACCCGACCAACCTGTACTATTTAGTTTAGGATAGGATAGGTTGCATTTAGTTAGATTTATTGCATTCTTGTTTCTCTTTTCTTTCCTTGCTTTGTTTTCAGTTTCGTTAGTCCCTGAATAGGGTTTGTGTCGAGCTTCATGATGATGTGGCTAATATTTTGTGAAATTTAAGTTGTGGTAACATATGACCCTTGGCTTATCTGTTACCCTCTTCTACAATTTGGTTTACATCCTTAAAGTCAATTATTTTTGCATGGAAAATATGATCCTTTAGCTGAGAAACCATCAACAAATCATGATGCCAGTATCTATTTAGGATTCTCATTCTTGCTCTCAATTTTGTTTATTAATAGTGTTTTCTTTATTATCTTTTGAATGGAGAAATATGAGGGGAAAATATTAAGTGGGATAACTATCAGAGGTTTATAAATCTGTATCTAAAGGAGCAACCTCTTCTTTTGTCAATAAGTCAGGATCCCTCGTCCACCTCATTTAAAAAATAATAAGTGCCTAAGCACAGTTCTATGAAAAGAAAAAAGAAAAAAAGGTGAAAGAAGAGAAAGCCGTCATGTGCAAGGAGGTGAAGGAAGCGACTTTCTTAGGGTAATTTCCACTGGGGTAATTTCCAATAGGGTATTGTCTAGGTACTATTCCTGAAGAAAATCCACTGTGGTACTGTCCAGGCCTGCTGGCAATGGAGCAATGCTAGAGATGAAAACTCATACTCTGATTAGTTTTTTGACCCATGGTTCTATATTACCCTTATTCTCATCAAAATGAATTGGCTTGCTTTATGTTATGTTAAGTTGAGTATTCAAACTGGGAAGGCTACATCTCTAACTGGGTAGAATGGGGAGCTAAGGTAACTCACTGATTGAATCAATACTTCATGGATAATTGAGACTCTGTGCATAAATGAAACCATATCAGAGAATTTTGGGTTCTCCCAATATGTCACCAAGTGTTTTTTTTGTGACATGACCCTCCAAAAAATTTCTAACTCGATTTTGGAGCCTACATGAACTATCATTTCAAGCCCCTTAGTGTCATCACATTGTTTGATTTATTATTCTTATGTTGTCTCTAAGTGATGAACCATCCTTAGTGAATGTTTCATAAGTGTCGTCACCTAACCTTTAGAAGTGCTTGTGTTATCTTTCCCATGGTTATGCAAAGTTATAACTTTTCTTGACTTAGAAACTAGCCTTTTTCGCCATGCACACACACAAAAGAAAAATAAAAAGCAAACAAAATCACTTTTAAAGAAAAAGCACACTTCAAGATGACGAAGAGTTGCTCTTGTGTTGAGTGCACTCCTTCGGGATGAAGAACTATGCCCTCCTTGAGTGTACTCCTCATGCTCAGAAAGTACGCCCTCCTTGAATGCATTCCTTCGACACAAAAACATGCACCCTTCTAGAACTCATGCATGCACTTTCTTGTTGCATTCATGTGCACTCCTAGAAAATAGGAGCCCACCTCACTTCTCCTAACTAACTCATTCATTTATAAACAAGGTTTCTCCTAACAAACTCATTCATTTATCAACAAGGGGAATAATGCATGCAAATGGATTTGTATGTAATCTCTTTTAAATCAACCTAGTTAATCATTCATTCTCATAATCTTTGGATCAGGAAACTCTTCATCGAACTTCATTCCAATTAAGTTTTTCATGTCGATTCTATTGGGTGCCTTTCATGTTTTGTTATTGATCTTGCTTTTCTTGCTGGCATTTCTTCTCTTTTCAATTTATTTACAAGAGTTTCAGTTCCTTCTTACTTCTACAAGTGTTAATTTTTTGTCGCAGGGTGTGACTTTGCATATTCTATAACTCTTCACATTCTAATCATGATTTCAACATCACCCATAAAAATTTTTAGATCTTTCTTTTTCACATTTCTATCATGTAATCTTGTTGTTGGGCTTGTCCTTGAGCCATTCTATGATATAGTGCACTTCTGGAAGTTGAAGCCCCTCCTAACTCAAAAACTGCACCCACAAAAGACAAGTTCTCCTCAAGAGTGCACTCCTTCGTCACGAATAACTACACCCTCCTTGAGCGCATGAGCGCACCCCAAAGGCTTGAATGTTCTCCCTTTGTCCCTTCAGCATGCACTAATACACCCTCCTTGTCCTCTTGAGCACATGAGTCCACCTTAAAGGCCCAAATGAATCTCCTTCATCATTCATCAGTGCGCCTTGCACCCTTGATGTTTTCTCTTTGTTTCTTGAGTACATGAACGCACTCCAAAGCCCCGAATGACCCTTGAACTTCCTTCGTGCTTTGGAAGTATGACCTCCTTATTTGCATGCCTACTTCCTTCCCATAAAAGTTGCTATGTGTCTTCATTGGTATGATTACATTCTTAGTTACATTTTATAGCTCTTTGAATATGATTTTCTAAGATATTGCTTGTAATAGATAGAAAATTTCATAAATCTAATCATCGTTGCCATGAGAGTGCTTCCACAAATAGGTATTTGAGATGAAAGTATTGTTACTCTTTCATCATATGTTGGAACCATGACTCTAGATACACATCAAGTGGCCTCCAAAGAAGCTTCAGAGGTAAGCACTAAGGAAGCAATTGGAGTTATAAATCCTACCATTCCCATATATACAGATACACAGTGCTTCATAGATAAGTATATTTAGGTAACATGGAATGACATCAAAGACATATTCATGTAGAAACAGTTCACTAAGAACTTGGAATATCTAGAAGTATACATCAATATCAAGTGGTCCAAGATGCATTAGATTACATGCATATTCCCATTCATCCCTTGTGCAGAAGTGAGAGTTACGAATCCTACCATTCCCATATATACAGATACACAGTGCTTCATAGATAAGTATATCTAGGTAACATGGAATGACATCAAAGACATATTCATGCAGAAACAGTTCACTAAGAACTTGGAAGACCTAGAAGTATACATCAATATCAAGTGGTCCAAGATGCATTATATTACAGGCATATTCCCATTCATCCCTTGTGCAGAAGTGATTAAGTGGATTCTTACACACATGGATGATTTTCATCTTGTGCTTTGTAGTGAAAGCGATTGTAAGATTGCAACCTATTAGGGAGAAGACATGGAAAACTACTATAAGATACAAAGGCCCACAAAAAATGCCAATAATTGTTTTTACACTAGATGGGCCAACCTCGACACAAGTGACATCATTAAATATTGGTGTCGAGAGCCTACTAAGTTCCATCATCGCCCATCTATAGTTTACCCGACCAGGATTCTAAAGGATGTATATCAATACCTCATTGTTGTGTGTTGTTGGTTGCATGGGAAAAAGAACGTTGAGGTTTTTTGAGGAGAACTGGATATATATGCTCAATATGGTGGTTACCTTTGGTAAACTCTTCAATTGGGTATATATATTGTCATTTGAAGTACAAGATCATGTGGGGCAGGCAAAAGCATATTTGAGGACATGCCAGACACTAGAATTCTATATGTTTGCATTTCTATTGGATGGGATCTGTGCGGAATATATATTCCCAAGAATGTATTGGAACTAGACCCCATAGAATAAGTTTCCATTCTACTTCCACTATAGGGTGTTGTCAGAATCAAGCTTTAGAGGCGCATATGACGCGTTGGTAGAGTATTTATTCGTAGTCATATTCCATATTATATATGAGATTGATCCTCCTTGCATGACCGATCTGTTACACAAAAATATCGTCACCTTGATTATTTGCAGTCGGTGTAGGTCTATCACCACCTATACCAGCTTCCTAAGCAAGTCTCAAACCTCAGATCTTCAAAACGAGCTTTAGAAATAAGAGAAAGACATAAAAAAAAGCAATGTAACTCTGGTTCCGCACTTTCTCTCACTTTTGCCTGCGGGCCCGCACCTTCTGTTCAGGATATCTGCGTACTTATACGCTCTATATGTAAAGGGAGGGTGCGTACCCCTGTAAAAGTCAAAAGGCACAATCTTTATCTTAAAAAACTCATCTTGGGTTAATTCTAGAGTTTTCTAGAAGCATTTGTTACGTGGATTGTTCGCTCCAAGTGGTTCATGCATTCCATCATAGGAGGAACTAATCCCTTGTTGAGAGGAGCTATCCCTTTGAAGGAGGACTCTATCCCTTTGAAGGAGGAGCTGGTAACTGATCTCCATTGTACTATAAATTGAGGCATTGGATCAGTGGCCAGGGAGGTTAGAAGCTGAACTTTTGAGGGTAAATGCTAGTGAAATCAAGACTTCCTATTTGAGCTTAAGAGGAGAGATCACATACCTTTTTGGCTTCATTGGGGAGTGAGTGAAGCTTGTAAAAGTAGAGGAGACTTCTTGTTGGACCCTGGGAGGAGCTTGTACAACGTCAAGGCAAAGGTTGTGAAGTTCTTCTCCTTTTGAATTAATACAATCAAGCTCATTTTTCTCAACAAGTATCTCATGTTATTTGTTTCATGGACTCCTTGACTTTCATGTTAATTATGTTTTATAATATTGGTTATTCAGGTGCTATTTAATCGTTTACCTTGTTTGTGCTTGCAAGTTTGCGACAAAGGAACTTACTTGGATCAAAGGAGTGAAGGCATCTCCAAACTTGTGTTGGACATGAGGTAGGCCTTAAACACATTTGTTTGCCATTATTTATAAAGAGCATTTAGAGAAAGATAGTGTCTGGTTGGTTTGTTTGTCATTAGGTCTTCATTAGATTCTAGGAAGGTCTATCTTGTTTGCAAGATCGACTCATTCTGCGTGATAGACAGTTTAACCATGAACCTATGAAACTAAGCTAAGCATAAAGATACAATAAGAGGAGCCTTTTTTTCTAGGGTTGGGCCCTAACCCAAGAGCTTCAGCCCTCTAAGTTAACTAAGTACTGGATCAAGAAAAAGCTCATTTTTATTACCAAAACAGAAAATTACATCACAATATTCCACAAGTTTGGAGCTTGAAAATAACTAGAGTTTTTGCAATATAAATTCGAATCCTAATGAGGCTCTATGCCTCTCTACATATAAAACTGAAATCCCCAATGACTTCCTTAAATTTAGGTAGGTTCGGCTCCCAAACTCGAGATGAACTAACTCTTTGTCTATCACTTGCTCGGTTGCCTTCTAATCTTCATGATTTGGCTGCTTGCACTCCGAGCTAGTGGGATTAATGGAGGAATATTCGAATGGGGGAGGAGTAAATGAGGAAGATTTACCTCCTACAATCTCTCTCCCTTGTCCCATTCGAGTTTCAAACCTTAGTCTTGCCATAATTCCTTGATTTTCTCTTCCAAACCTGCATTCAATGCATATTAGTCCACTAGGCATAATATCTCACTTTTAACTTATCTCATTAAAGAAATATATAATAAAAACATATAATAAGTTGTGAGAAGAGTTGGTTTGACTAAGCTAGGAGGTGGATTAAGGCCCATATAATTACCCAATGACTAGGCTTATCATAACCCCCTTACTGAAAGTTTTTCTCACCCTCTGAGCAACTCAATCAATATCCATGTCTTTCATAGCTCTAGTGGCCTCCCTAACATCCCATGCCTCTGCTATGGTTTCCTATTCTTGTGCATAGAAACTTGCCTTCTTCTCTACCTCCTCCCATTGCCTCCTTTCTTCTTCTTCCTTCCTTCCTTCTAGCATCCCCAAGAGCAGTGGTGGACTGAGTCTTAAGCGAATCCAATTGACCTTGAGCCTTTAAATAGATTGCTTGTACATGGGTGTCTTGTTCAGTTATTCTCCCATTCTTTGAGGAGAGTGGTACTCTCTTATCTTTAAATTGTATGGCAATGTGTTCCATCTCCTCAGGTAAGCATGCATATTGTCATCCCCTACCAACCTGAACATGCCCTCAAAATGTGAAATTTCTTTCTCTTGGGCAGCAAGATACCTGGGTACAAGATGAGGATCATTTGCAATTAAATTATGTGTACTGATGAGGGCCATTGGATTGGAATGCTCAGCTTTGATCATAAGAGGCTTTGTTTGTTCTCTTGCCAATATCTTCTTCATTTCTGTAGCCCTTGCTTCCTCATGGTTCATCCATGATGCCAAAGCCATCAACTGTAAATCACCTATCTTAGCATTAGGGTCCCATACATTCATGTATGTTAAGGCCATGTTATGCAAATAAAACTCAAACATATTGGCCCTATCTTCCAATGTACTTTGATCACAAAGATCAATGAACTATCTATAATCCTGAAAGGGGATAGTGCCTCTCTATGCTAAGGTCTTGATTTGGAATTGCAGCCGTTGTTCCTTAAGGTATAGGTCATAGGATTTAGTTGGCATCTTGCACTGGATTGTTTCCAAAGAGAGACTGGCCATACATGCCAATTTGTTCTCTCTTTCTTGTAGTTTTCCTTTCAACCATGCATTTTTTGTCTCTAACTAATTTTTCATTATGTTCTCTTTATCCCTCAAGCTACTTATCTCTCTGCCCATCTCTTTGAGCTTCTCCTCCATGTGACCAATATCCTCCACCCCCTTGGACTTAACAATATGCATACATCTATGAGTTCTGGTTCTCTCCTTCTCAAGCTCAAAGAATAATGGAATAGCAAATTTTTGTGGAATGACCCTTCCCCCTTCAATAAACTGTAGTAGGGGTCAAGGTTAGGTTGGGAGCTAGGTTCCCTTAGCTCTGAGTCCTCTTCTTTAGTTTCTTGCTATAGGATTCCCTCCTTATCCAATTTTTGAATCTTCTATAGGTTTAGCAGAGTCCCATGTAGGACTGCTTCTGCTTCTTGTAGGTCCTACTGTGTATCTTGTAGGATTTCTGTAGGAATTTACAGGGTAAGTTCCTCAGACAGGACACCAAAAGGACACCGCTCACAAACAGATCACAGATCAATACACCAGTATTTTGACGTGGTTAAAACCCTCAGAGAGGGAAACAGTCCACGGCCTGCGCCAACGTGGCTACTACAGGCAATTTATTAATAAAAGAATGAAAATTTACATAAGCTTCTCTGATGCACGGTTAACCTACAAATGACCCTCCATGTGCTTTAAATAGAATTCATGGACCAATCGGGTGTCAAGCCACGGATCAAGTGTCGGTAATACCGAGGAGAGAATGAACCGTCGGATCACTACATATCGTGACCGTCGGATTGTAAGTTACAAAATGTAAAAATGGTAAAGAAACACACTTTACCTAACTCTATACCTAACTCTATACTAGACCAAGTTGAACTTAACTATTTCCTATGTGTCGGAATATCCTAACATCCCCCCTTAAGAACAACTTGGGATAGGATTGAAGGATTTACAATTATGACACAATAGGAGAAGGAAGGAGGCACTAGAGCCTATCCCCCCTTAGTGACAACTTCCTGAACTCCAAGCATATATCGAAGTTTAGTGAACTTCACCTCTGTGAGAGCCTTTGTGGAGATGTCTGCAACCTGATCATCTGTTGAACAATATTGCACTTCAAGAACATGGTCATGAATGAGCTTTCTGATGAAGTGCATGTGTAGTTCAATGTGTTTGCTGCGCTGATGCTGGACTGGATCTTTGCATAGCTGAATGGAACTTTGATTATCACACCAAAGTGTGGTTGGATGCTGCTGCTCAAAGCCAAATTCTGATAGGATCTGACGAAGCCACAAGGCTTCCTTAATAGCTTCCACGACACCACAATACTCTGCTTCTGCTGAAGAAAGAGAAATGGCAGCCTGTTTCTTACAAGCCCATGTAATAGGTCCTGAACCAAGAGTGAAGACATAACCAACAGTAGACTTCC
>APFE030581549.1:0-15502 GCA_000404065.3 Pinus taeda
TGTTTTATGGTTTATTTTATGGATTCCTTGATCACCATAATGGACATGATTTATGATATTAGCTATGTAGGTGTTATTTGATGTTTGCTTGTCTGTGATTGCAGGTTCTCAAAAGGAAACTACTTCAAATGGTTGAAGGATGACTGCTACAAACTAGTGTTGGACTTAAGGTAGGGTCTAAACACCTCTATAGTTTTTATTTATGAATCACATGTGTTTAGAGAAAGATAGATTTTTTTGTCTGCTTGTTACTAGACTATCTTCTGATACTAGGGAGATTAGCCTTGTCCACAAGGTCAATTTATGTGGCCAACAGGGTGTCCCATATCACTACCATTGGTGCCATAAGATTGGGCATCTATAAAAATATTGTCTGCTACTGGCTTCAAGGTCTACTTCGGTGGCCCGACTTGAACAAGCTAATGCTACTCCATCAACAGATCTGTAAGCAAAGAAAATTGCAGAGACTCAAAAGAATCCAATGGAAGATACACCGATGGATTGTGGTGCTTGCATGGAGCATGTTCGCCCCCCATTCCCACGTATTACTAGATCTCATGCGGTTGCGACAGAGACTACCTTTGTTGCAGGTATATTCTCCTTGAAACCCTCTCTATCTTTTGATATATCATGTATTTGCATTCCATGTGTATCTCTTTGCACTTCTGCACCTATTATTTGTCGCGCCTCATTATTATGCACATTGGCTCGTTGTGCACCCATATTCTCCCCTACTACCCCATCGATCTCAGGGCCCCAAGATACAATCACCTCTGTTGAGATATCCTCTAAATCTAGTGGGAGTCATCAATAAAATCTTTTTTTCACTAGTTCTCCTATCTCCAAGGGATGGATGTGGTATTGGCATCATCCCCCCCGCCCCACCCACTAGATCTACTAGTTGTTGGCATTAAAATATGTCAAAGGCTATATGACAAGCGGGATTGGATGTGGCTCATGGCCGCCAACCCCCCATTGACAAGCTCCTTAGAGCATTGACTCACTTGCCACTGGTTCTCCATGAAGTGCCTCTCCTTTAATTGTCATGGGTTGGCTAGTCTTGCTCACAAAATATCCTTCCATCAATTGTTATACCTGGAATTGGTTGATATTATTTTTCTTCAAGAATGTCTTGCACCCCGTGCATTGATCACCCCCATTCCTGAGGCTATTATACCGAGATGGCATTTTCATGTCTTAGACATTCGTGGGTGGTCTGGTGAGATGACACTGGACTTCAATCCCAGGTCTGTAAAATATATAAATTCTTGGGGCGGGCAAGGAATCATTGGGGCTGATATTTATTCTTCAGAATTTGGGATGGAGCTCAGACTCATTAATTTATATGGACCCTGCATCAATAGGGCACGTTTCTAGCACAAGCTACTTAATCATTCCTATATGCAAATTGAAAATATTATCATTGGGGGTGATCAAAATTTCTGTATTGGGCATGTTGAATCATGGGGTCATAACACACAATGTGACTCTCTATCGGAGGTGTTCCGACATCTATTGGAGGTCCATCATCTAACTGATATCCCTATGGCTCGTTTGCAACCCACCTAGAGAAATAAAAGGATTGGAGTTGTTGCAATATCCAAGAGGCTGGATAGGTTCTTGGTTACGGATTGTTTAGTGGACCATATCTCCTTATATCGTCAATGGGTGGTATTTGGGGGATTCTTTGATCAGTTTCCCATCTACCTTAAATTCGTTTGTGGCGACCGTATAAATTCAATTCCACTAGTTTCAAGGATGAGGGTTACATACTAATATCATAAAGCATTGGAAGACCTACTTACCCCTATATGGTCAATCAATCTCTGATGTATTTGCCAAAAACATTCTCACCCTTAAACATAAATCTATTGAATGGTTTAGGCGAAAAAGGTACAAAGATGAGAAGACTCTGAGAGACACACAAATGGGGCTTGAATATTTGGGGGGCTGGGATGGTGGTGGTTTTGTCTGTTCCTAGTCAAAAGAAAGACTCATCAAACTAGAAGTGGACTGAAATAGAATCTTGAAGGATCGAGAGGAAACCTGGCGCCTACGAAGTCGTGCCATATGGTTATAGATGAGGGATGAAAACACAAATTTTTATCACTAATTTGCAAATGGACATCGGGGTATCAATACTATATGGCATCGAGAGGATGAATATGGATGACAGGAAAATACTTTTCACCAATTGGCTACTCTTAGTACTTCCAATTTTGGTAGATTGTTCAGAGCCCCACTGTAGTTAAATCTTATTGAGATCATTAAGGAGGTAGGCCACTTTCCTGAATTTGTGGACCAAGAAATAGGAGAGGGCCTACTTTTTTTGGTCACCATGGGGGAATTGGAATTCACCCTAAAGTGGTTTAAGAAGGAGAAAAGCCCTGGAAATTATTGTTGATCAATTGAATTTTAACTTGCTTTCTCTAACATCCTTGGGAACGAGCTCCTTCATGCCATTAAAGAATGTAGGAGGAGGGGGAGAATGTATGATGCCTTCAACTCTACCTTCATTGCTCTTATTCCCAATATTGATGACCCACAATCTTTCAATGACTTCAGGCCTATATCTCTATGCAGGTGTATCTATAAGATCATTGCGAAGATTATTGCTAATCATATCAAGCAAAAACTATCTAAGCACATATCGCTAGAGAAATTTTCATTTCTTGATCATTGACATATACATGAAGCCACAACTCATGAGGCCCTACACTCCATCAAAAATAAGAAACTTAAAGGTATGGTACTCAAGATTAATCTGGCTAAAGCTTTTGACCGCACTAGCTGGGTCTATATTCAGATGTTATTGTCACATATTCGCTTTCGTCTACCTTTCATTCAATGGATTATATGCTATATTTTTAATGTTCCATATAGTTTCCTGATCAATGGCTCAGCATCATCTTTCTTTCATGCATATAGAGGCCTCAAACAAGGATGCCCACTCTCACCTCTTCTCTTCTTACTGATCATGGAAGAATTGAGTCGCCTCATTATTGTGGACAAAAGACATGGAAAACATTTGGGCATCAATATTATAAACAATTGTATACTCACCCACCTGCTATTTGTTGATGATATTCTCATCTTTCTGAATGGATCATTGGTGGATACCACTACTTTTAGTACTACATTTTAATGATTTTGTTTTTCCAGTAGTATGGATTGCAACCATCATAAATCCACAATATTTTTTACTTGATTTTCACCGTATGAGATACATTGTTCACTACAACAATTCCCATTCACCTCGTTGCATTTTTACGATGGCCTAAAATACTTCGGTTTTCAATTAAAACATGCCAATTACTAGATTGCAGAATGGGTTTGGCTGGTGGCCAAAATTGAGAGGAGAGTAAATATTCGGCACCATAGATGGCTCTCGAGGGTGGGTTAACTTATTCTCATCAAATTGGTACTCAAAAATACTTCGGCATTCTCGATGTCACTTGCTTCGATACAAAATGCATTATAAGTAGAATCCAACAGTTGTGATGTAGATTCATATGGAGGGGCAAACATGAAGGGCACATATTTTCTTGGGTTAGCTGTGATAAGACTGCACTTCCAAAAAAATGGGGGGGATGGTGTATGAAAAGACTAGAAATATTTTCTAGTTCTCTGACTACAAAATTGGGATGGAATGTACTCACCTCGAGAAACCTTTGGGTTGAGGTTGTCTCTCAGAAGTATATCTTCCCACTCCATCTTCTTGACTCCCACTCCATCTTCTTGACTGGATCAGACTCCCAACCTGGGACAGAGAAAATATATCAACAATATGGAGGGAGGTCCTAAATACATTGGAATATATCAGTGATGGACTCACATGGAATATAGGAAATGGAAATCAGGTACATATTGGGATGGACCCATGGATAGGCTGCAGGAATTCACATCAACTTCCCCAGGAGCTGATTCACCACCTCTCGACCGCGGGCTTCACTACCTTGGCACATATTGCAGTTCTAGAAAACACTAACATCTTTAGAAAGGCCTGGAAATTATTTGATACACTGGGCATCCCTCCCATCTGGTAGGCTAATTAGCATACTTACATTTATTCATTGATGGAATCACACATAAGGGTAACTGATGGTCATGATGAGCTTATTTGGGAATTCTCACCTAATAGGAAATACTCTCCAAAATTTGGATACCTACATATATACTCAAATCACAAACCATTTTCATCTGACTTGTGGTGGAATTCTCTATGGAAACTAAAGGCACTACCCCAGGCCAAACTATTCATGTGTTGCATTCTTCGGAATAAGTTCCCTACTAGGGATAATTTACAAAAGCACACCTTTCATGGCCCATCTTGGTGTGTTTTATACAAACAGAAAATGGAAACTATTGATCATATATTCCTTAATTTCCCTATTACTATCCTTATCTCGATTGAAGTTACATCTCAGCTTCATATACAAGCTAGTTGGCAAGGAATGGGTATCGGGGAGGCCTCGCATCGATGGTGGACTAGTGCACACTCACATAGAATACGTAAGCTTCCTGTGTTGATTTAATGGTGTATTTGGCTTCAAAGGAACAAAATTATATTTACATACATTGTTCCCCATTGGGCACTGGCCACTTCTCATCTCATTACCACATTTCAATGTGTCCTGCAGGATGATCATGAACATTATGCCCGCATCATCACTGAATAAATTATTAACCATGCTACACTATGGGCATATTTTGATGGCTTGGCGCAATATCATGGTTGCGAAGAAGGAATCCTTCTTCATATCACAAATACGACCCATTACTATAATATCTAGATGGAGTTGGGAGGAGGGACAAACAATTATGCACAACTCATTTCCCTTTGTCAATTACTATTCTTTGCACTTGTAAAAGGATGTCATAGTTTACATATTTTTGGTGACTCGTAGATTATCATAAAATGATTTAATCAACGATCTGCATGTCACACACACATACACTCCGACATATTTTGGATGATGCATTGAGGCTGACATCACAATTTAACTATATTTATTGTCATCATATATACAGGGACCACAACAAAATTTCTAGCCAGCTATCCAAAGAAGCCATGCTCCAACTAAGGGGGATTTGGTTGATCAGAGAACAACATGACCATGAAATCTACAATTACTACCACCAGCCGTACATGGATGGGTAGCAAGACAGGGCCAACAAGCCCTGATTTCATGTCATTTTTTGGATATATTTTTGAAGTAATTATTTTTTTTATAGTACATATTATGTCTATCTATTTATGAACTTATCATATGTATTTATCAAAGTAGTCTCCCATACTTGGGATCGACTCATTCTTGGACAAAACAATACAAATTGTGGCTTATCGCCATTATTACTACATATGCTATCACTATCTTCAACATGTAATTCTCAAATATCAATGAAAATTATGATTTTTCCATGGGAAAAAAACCAACTAGAAAAATAAGTTTTAATTTAAAATGTTTGAAGCCATCTTACTATTTTACATTTTATACCTTTTTTAGGTATATCTTTTTTCTTATTAATTTTCTTTAAATTCTAACAAAGATTTTTTGGATTTACAAGTTTAAGTCATTTATTCTATATAACATTCAAAATACAATTTAACTATATATAGAGATACATTTTTTTTTGGCTAATTTTGCATTCTAAAGGAGATTTATAATTGAATAGATTTGATGCTAGATTCATACTTAAGATAGAGCTATAATTTAAATGGTTAAAGAAATTTATTCACACTAACTAGTTAAATAAGATTCTAAGATGCATATTTAATATAGAAAAAGAAAAGTAAATTCAACATTTTATTTTTTAGAATTTTGAAAAATAAAATAAAAATTAAATCATTATTTTTAAAAATAAAATGAAATAATTGAGATTTCGTTTTATTAAAAAAAAAATATAACATTAAAATTAAAAAAAAATAGTAACTCATATTTATTTCAAAAAAATATATATATTAATATTCCAAACCATCCATCCTTTAAGTGTTTTTTTTCCAAAAACATTATATTACAAATTTATAATTAAAAAAATCAATAATTAAAAAGTAAGTTATTTTTGTTGGTTTTTTTTAATGATTAGGGAATCCGTAATGCGGTGATTATGGTACTCACATGACATGAAGGAAATCCTCCAAGGTTTCCAGGTCAATCTTAGAGGATTGCCACTATATCTTCCAAGTGCAACTCCATCACCCTTAAGCACAATGTATGTGTAAGACAATTTGAATTTGTGACCTGCATAGCTACACAAACAATTTAGTACTGTGTTCCCTAGCCAACAAATCAGGCCCCTGGGGCTAATTAAACCTTATTTGCTTTAATATTCTTAAAACTATTTCTTATCAATAATTTACATTAATTTTTTAACTATATAGTTATTTAAAAGTATACAAATTTAAAATATTTTTGTATTTATTAAAAATATATAAGGTTATAATGTTTAAATAAATAATAATAAAAAACAAATACATATTTTTTTAATCACATTAAAACAATTAAATTTCAATTTTTTAATATTAAAAACCAGCAATCAAATATCTTTAATTAGAAAATAAAATTATAAGAAACATATAAACATATATAATCATTGTCGACGCGTTTCGAACCAACCAGTGTGGATACGTTTCGAACCAACCAGTGTGGTTCATCGTCAGGACGAGTTGAAGAAACAGATCTGGCCTAGCAAGTTAAATAGACTGAGCAGAGACTCCAACGGCTACATAACAACTATATTTGACTTTGGACCTAGGTCATAATTATATTAATAAATTAATCTAATTATTATTCTTATAATATTAATATAATATTTTAATTCCTTGAGATAAGAGAAATTAGGTTATATTAATAAATATAATCTAATTATTAATTTTTATAACAGTAAGTAATAATATAATATTTTAATTAGGTATGATTAATATATGAGCTGATATTATTAAAGGAAATTTATTTGTTTAAATAAATCAATGGTTATTTAAAAATTGAATTAATAATTTAAGTCATATATATTATTAAATCTAGTCCTATTTTATAATACTAAGATAATAATATTATATTTCTAGAGATAAGAGATATTAGGAATAAAAATAAATGAGCGAATTAAAGGAATTTTAATTTGCTTGAATAACATAATATTAATGGTTATTTAAAAATTACTTTTAAATTAATATTGCTTGAATTACTTCTTTAGAAAGAAATAATTTTAAGTTATATAAGTAATTATATATTCTTCTTGAGTTATTATTATATATGTTTTATTTAAAAATTATTAAAATTTTAATTTATTTCAAGATATACTATATATCTATATAAGCTTAAAACTAGATCCAATAATACATCATAATTTAGATATACTAATTAACCTAATGAATAAAATAATAAACTACTAAAACCGGAAAAGGACCTATATCAGGGAAAAAATAAATTCGATTAATACCTAAAACGAAAAAAGGCATCAATAGATACTGGAGGAATCCAATAAAAAGAGGAGAACACAACGATGCCAACGAAAAATATACTTGAAAATACTAAACCAAACACACACAAATAAAGCACCTAGGATGACCAGAGGGGCGGGAGGGGGGTGGAAGAAACCCTAAGATGACAGGGCAGGTATCCAACTTCTACTTACCTTCCAACCATCATCTCTGTTGAGATTGATGGGTCTTCGCTCAATTTCAATAGCTTCCCTTAACTTGCGATGATGGTACCGATCTACCCTCGCAATGACTTTGGCCTCCTCTATGCAGACATGATGCTTAGTCTTGTCCGCATGCTCTGCTAAAGCTGAGGACTTAGTTCTACCATGTCTCAGGTCCGCTGCATGCTCACAAATTCTCTGGTGGATGGAGCGCCCTGTTTCCCCTATATAGGGTGTCCCACAAGAGCAAGGAATCAAATAAACACCCTTCATGTCTTTGGTGTTAACAGGATCCTTCACAGGCCGAAGGGAATTACGAATGGTTTTGAGGGGCCTGAAGGTTGAGGGAATATCAAACTTTCTAAGGATCCGATCAATCCTATCCGTGGTCCCTTCGATATAAGGAAGATGGACACGTGGGTGACGCTCCTTAGGCTCTTTCTTAATAAACGCTTTTTTGGAAGCAGTAAGGAAAGCCTTTCGACCAAGGTGCCTACTATATCCGTTATCCACAAAGACATCAAGGAGGTGGGTTCTCTCTCTATCCAGGCTTTCATTATCCGAAATCCTGAGGGCTTCTTTTTGATGTGATTTACGCAGAAGCTCTTTTTACAATTATGATGGATCATAGAAGCCTCAATTCTACAATATATAATCATCTCAATACATTTCAGCGGTTCTACACAATTCTTTGTAATCTAAAACCACCCTTATCCTCATTACACCGACCCTTGCAATCTTCTTGAAATGGCTATCTTTGACACCACCGATCTTGCAGTATTCTGTATGCACCACCCTCGCCGTATTTCCATGGAGTCCATGCGCCAACTCTAATATTCTAATCCTTTTAATTTTTAACCTAATTCCATTCATATGATTTAAAAAATCAACGTTAATTATATGTGAAATGCACCAGTAAATTACAACGATGTAAGCTTGCCCATTTGTATTGGTTTTAATTTTTTCAATGTATATCTAAAATCAATTCTTCCTACTCTATGGGGTTAGTTTAGATTTGTTTTTTTTTTTACAATCTGTAGGCCAAAGTAGGAAAGTTAGTAGAATAGGATAACAGATACCTAAATAGTTTTTATTTGTCATCATTTTGTTGCATAATTCTTTGACATAATGTAACTGAACAATTCTGATGGTTGTTACATGTATTGATGTCAATACTGGCGGGACACCTATCAACATCTAAGCAGGTTGATTGGGTTTGGAATCATCGAAGTCAACAAACTACCCAATGTTTAACTAACAGTTTATCTCAGTCACAATATCGGTTTGGAATGAACCAAATATGGAATTTCATTTATCGCAATTTTACTAATAGGGTCAAAGTTATTATATTAAAATTCCATATTTTACTTGATCTGGAATTGAATTTGAATAAAAGGAGCCCAATCATCCCACCTAACTATCTTAGATGAATCCATGTACATGAGTTTTGAAAAGTTGCATAAAATGATTAGTTAGAATGAAAATCACAGTATGGGTTGTGAGTAAATAGAGACATGGTTAGATTTAAGCATATGCCACGAAACACACAGGAAGCCCATCCCCAATGGTGTGTTTCGAACTTAAGACCTTTGGTTTTGATACTACTTGTTGGAATCACGATTACCCTTACACCAAAAACCACAAGTGTTAATAAATAAACACATCGCTAGATTTAAGCACATGCCACAAAACACGAGAAACGTTAGATTATCCTTCTACACAACCATTAACAAAGAGCCAACTATTACCGAAGGGATGTTGCTGGTGTTCAAAATGGAAGGGATGGTGGGAAGGATGCTGAGGGTGCTGAAACCACTGCCTCTGGATCTGCATCTGGATCTGCATCTGTCTTTGCTCTTGGTCGGAACTAGACTTCTTGGATCACTTGCTAATATTGTAACACCACCTCTAAGAGCTTAAATTGACTCGGATGCTTGATGGATTGACTTCTGCTTATGATACTTGCTCTGATGCTACTGGAGCTACCGGATATCGATCTCGTTCATCAGCTGCAGAATATACTGGAACAACTGCTCCTGCATCTTGAACTGCTCGTGTATCTCCTACTCCTACCTTTGTCTTTGACATCACAACCATTAACAGGGAGCGAACCATTACAATATGAGATATGACCTGAAAATTAACAGAAAGCCAACCATTACAATGTGGGATTTGACGTGAGAATGATGAAGTCATAGGCCTATGAGTATAATTGAAGATTGTTTTTCTTCGAATTACGGTGGAGTTTCCTGAATATGTGTGGAGCCCAATTCAACTTTTGAAATCACCCACATCCACATGACATTGATTGGATACATCTGTCAATGGGTTGTCAGTCCATGCCGTGTTCAACACTCAATGGAGATCGTGGCAATTGAAAGGACGTACTCCTTCTTTTACGTCAAACTCAATTACAACTAATTTATATGGGATTTAATTGAGGATTGAAACTATTTTTATGAAGCAAAGTTCCGAAAAAATTGAAGGTTATACCAATTATAAAAGATAACTTCTGTTTAGAAAATAATTCTATCTCAAAACATCTTTAGCAAATTATTCTTTATCCCATATATATATGTCGACATATACCTAAGTTCAACTATGCATCTCTCTATGCTGATGTGATTGCGTTGTTATCACTTTCTTCTGCATTATTGCATATGCTTTTGGTTTCTGGTGTACTTTTAGTGGTTGTATTGTCGTTTTTGGTGCTGTCATTAGTTTCTTCTTTAGTTGTGCATAAGATTTGTTTTGAAGATTAGTTTATTTGTTTTTGGGCGTGTTTTTAGGTTTTCAAGTTTGTTTGTTTTTTTTTTCTTTCCGAAAGTTATTTATTTTAGAGTAAATTAAGCTTATTTATTATTGTAAATATTTTTAATAACAATAATAATAAATTTCAATTTTTTTAATGGCCTGAAATTTAGTTTGGTTTTTTTTCGTTTCTTGGCGTGTTTAAGAATTTTTAAGTTTGGGTTTCTAATTTTTTTAATAAAAGAGTATATTTATATTTTAAAATAATTAAGTTTATTAATCATTGTAAATATTGTTAGTATAATAATACTAATTTTTTCATTAATTTTTTTTAATTGTTTGAAAGTTTAGTTTGTTTTTTTTTTGGTGTTTTTTAGATTTTTTAGTTTGCCTTTTTATTTTTTTATAAAGGACTGTTTATTTTTTAAAGTAATTTAAACGCTCATTAATTATCTAAGTGTTTTTAATAATAATAATAATAATATAATGTTTTAATTATTTTATTTTTTATTTTTTGAGTAACAATTTTTTTCCAACAAACAAAACATACCAATATTTAAGACACAAAGTTTTTAATAAAATTGTGAAATTAAAAGGAATTAAATAAATATTTTATTACTTTATATGTTAACATTATACTTATGCCATGACCTCGACTTATATTTGGATGGTTGTTTTCATCTTTTAAGAAAATTAAAATTAGAGATCTAAGTGTTGAATAATTTGGTTTAAAGTTAAGTAATAAGTGTATGGAGTGTATGTTTCTAGAAAGACATTGGAGGGGAATGAAGGGGACTTATTGTAAATTGGGAATTACTAATATTTACCCCAATCCCTTGTTAGACATAGTGTTGTCATTGATGACAACCAATTTCATTGATGTCAAGGGTATGTCGAAGGAAAGAGATTGTTGAGTATAGTGTTATTATCAATATCAAATAAAGCATGATGTTTTGAATATTTCCCATTATTTTCCAGACCCATGATGATCAAATGACTATGAGGATGGCGTGGTTGGATACGACTTGTCGAGAGATTTCCAATGGTATACTTCACTTGCCCAAACTCCTACGAAATAATAAGTTATGTCAATTTGAAATTTACATTGGTGAAAATTGATGCAATGGGGACAAACCCCAAAATTTTTAAAGATCCAGTAGTTTTTGGAGTGGATCTTTGTTTCCACAGGAATTGATGATGGTTGGTTCTCAAACTTCCACAAATATTAACGAGTTAACATCTGCACAACTCTAGGTGGATCCAATGGTTGTGAGAAAATTGAGATTGGTGAATGCTGGATAATGTGTGGACTTGCACGAAGTTTAACAAAGGTTGCACCTCTTATACTTCTTCCATGTATATCTCCTCTAGCCAATGAAATATTGATATTTTAGCTAATAAGGTGGAATTGATGACACATCAACTAAAAGGTGGCCTAATGAAGGTGTTCCATGTCAACTACCAGGTGATCTGATGACCATGTTAGCTAACAGGTGGACCAATGACAAAATGCCACATGGAGAGTGATGCTTAAAGTGCAAGATGGTCCTTGAACTGGATGACAGGTGGAGCCCCTCAATGCAGGTGATTAATGATGTGGCCATTTGATGTGGATGCACATGTGGCGGCACTAGATTAGACAAGTGGCAACACAATATTGGCTTAAGCGTGATGACATGGATGAACACATCATTGATGATGTGGAAATACAGTTATGATGTGGTAGCACCACAATGTGCCACATGGCATGAACAATTAGCAATTTGGGGTGGTCAATCAAGTAGAATTTAGGTGAAACGTGGAACCACTCAAGTGATGCCACATGGCATGAATGAAGTGAAGTTGACGTAAGCTTGGGAGTGACCATGCACCCTAAAGACCATGTGACATGAAGAATGAAGGGATATCCAAAGGTCACAACTAGGCTAAAAAGTTGGTCATATGGAGAGTTTACACAAACCCCCAAATTAATTAAACATTTGCCTAAAATCGATTTCATGTCGGCCCCAATCGAGAGGATTTCCCACACTAATATGTTTATATATGGGCATTGTGGAATGGAAATATAATATATACAACACTTGTTGTGATATAAAAAAAGCATTGTGTGTGGCATAATGGTTAAGTGTGAAGGTGTTCGTTCTATGCTTTTTTCAGTTGAGTTTCAACCTATGGTATGGTTTTTCTCATTGATATCATTTCGGTGTATGATTATGATGTATGGTGTCTTTGGTTGATATCAATGGCACATTTTTTATTCCAGTGTAAAGTTTTGTTGGTTGATATTGTTTTGGTGTATGGTTCTATCAAATGTTTCTCGTGAATGCTCTCTTTAGTTGATATCATTGGAACATTTTTGTTTCGTTCTATGGTTTCACTAGTTGATATCATTTCAATATATGGTTTCATTCTGTGGTTTCAGTTGTTGATATTGTAGGCACATTTCTCAAGCTTATGGTTCAAGTAATATATCATTTATATTATTGCCATAAATGAGGAATAACATAGTCAAGTTGGTATGTTTTTTTTGCAACATGGAGGTCACGAGGTCGAGTCCTTTCAGACTCACCAATTTCTATATTATTCTTTTATGTAGGGATATTATTGCACCGAAAAATTACATTTTGTTGAACTACAAAAGTGCATTCTATGGAGCCTAAAAGGCACATTTTGTTGAATATTCCATGAAAAGGGGATTTTATCGGTTGTTTAATTTTTACTAAGGTTTATTATGGTTTTGGGGTGATTTTGAAGTCAAATTTGACTATGAATAAGGGGAAGATGGGGCGAATTCTTTTGTGATCTAACAGGGTGACATGAGTCATGAGTATAATTTTTTTTTATGGAAGAAGCTATACTTTTATTGTTGTTATGATTTGGAGTTTATGAGCACGTTTTGTCTCGATGATTAGAACGAGGACTGAGGAAGATGTTATGATTTAAAATTGAAGAACATGTTGCATTGATCATATTTTGAGGGGCATATATTTATTTTGGTGCTTTTTGATCCAATCTGAAAATTGTAAAACGTGGGCCACTATATTTTGGTGAAGGTGTTTGGTGAGTCCATCAAAGGTTGATGCTTCATTAGGTGGAAACCTATAATAAATCAGTGCTTGCATATTTCTAAGATTAGTTCCTCAATCTGGTTGGATCCTACAACAAGTTTATGCTTTCTTATTTTTGAGGTTGGTGCCTCAATCAGGTTATAGCCCAAAACAATTGGTTGGTTAATCATCTTTAGGGGATGGTGCCTTTAGCAAATTGTTTCTTGAAAATCTATTTTGGTGGTCGAATCCTCTCGCAGGTTGGTTCTTGCAAATTAATGTAATCAAAGATTTAATAAGAAAAAAAGATTTTTTATTTCCTCCTGTAAAGGTTTCCATATAAATTTGGTGTTTTCATGACTTGATGTGATTATGATGTTTATTGATTCTCTGTTATATTTTCAATTTGTGATAAAATCGTAAAATTGCTTAATTTGGTATAATTTGATACTACACTAATCACCCCCCCATCCCTTTAGTGTGATCATTATTCTACAATTGGTATTAGAGCATGTTCCTTTAGGAATAATTTATCACTTGAAGGTAGATCCAATGAATCATGGCCATGAATAATCCACATTTTGAAGAAAAGGAAGAGGTCAACTTTGATGCAAATTATGTCATCCTTCTGAAAATTGAACTGAAATAATGTAAATGGATGAATGAAATTCTATCAAAGAAATTAAGAGAAAAGGAATAATAAATTGGTTTCTTAAGAAAAAATCAAAAGAGGCAAAGAAATCAACAAGAGAGTCTATTGCAACTATGAATCAATCACAATATCACAAAGAAGGAATGAAAGACAAAATCAACAACATGAAATGTTCATACAGGTACCAACAATTCTTTTATGGATATTGTTACTAGTGTAATATGTTTAGTCATAAGGAATTTGAATACAGAGCTTATGTGAGATGGAATTATGAAAGAGAAGAATTTTCGGAGAATATCAACAACTCTAAAGGTATGTATGATTGGGGTATTAGAAGAGGAAATTATTTTTCTACACTTTAGAATTATGTCAAATGCTACATATGAAACAACTTTAGCAGCAGGGCTCAAGACTAGAAAACCAGCCTATTCAAATCTCATAATGAAGCGAAGGAAGAATGTCCCCCCTAGAAAAACAACTACATGGAAGAAAGAAGAAAAGAAAGAGAAGTGTGGCCTGATGTTGTATGGTAACTTTTTTTTAATATAAATGGTATGTTGACAAAGGTTGTTCAAGGAAATTGACATGAAATTAGAGTAATTTTGTCAAACTTAAAGAGGTGTATCGAGGAAAAGTATTCTTTGAAACAATGCATCTGCAAAAATTGTTGGGAAAGGGACAATCAACATTGATAATAGAAGAACAAAGGCTCAAAATGTTTTATATGTGGGAGGATTTAAACATAATGTCTTGAGTGTTAGTAAAATGTGTGATCAAGGGTATGATCTCACGTTTGATGCCAAGAGATATGAAATCAAAGATTTTGATATAGGAAAATTGATAGCAAAAGCTAATAGTATTGAAGGAAATGTATACACCCTTGATGGATCTGAAATTGAGAATTGTTGCATTGGAAGGGTAGACAAAATATAGCTATGGCATTGAGGAATAGGATTAATAATAATTATAAGAGTGCATGCCATTAAGGACATGCCTAAAATATAAAAGTCTCACAATTCCATCTCATGTTAGTTTGGAAAACAAACTAGAGTCTCCCTCAAAACAAAAGAATATTCAACATCAAGGATGTTGGAAATTATTCACAGTAACCTTTATGGGCCAACTAGAACTCAAACTCTGAAAGGAGAAAGGTACTTTATGTTATTCATAGATGATTATACAAGAATGAATTTTGGTACTTTTCTTAAAGAGAAATTAGAATCTTTGAAAAGATATAAAGCTTCCAAGTCTCTAGTTGAAATTGAAACACATTTAAAGATGAAATGTCTAAGAATTGATACAGGAGGAGAATTCACCTCACATGAATTCAATGATTTCAGTGGAAATCATGGAATCATAATACATTTCACTATTGCAAGAAATCCACAACAAATTCGTGTGGCTAAAG
>APFE030581550.1:0-11634 GCA_000404065.3 Pinus taeda
TTTAAATTAATATATGTTTTTTTTTAACTTAAAATTTTATTTTGTTTGTATTAAAATTTTGAAAAAAAATCATCTCTCTGAATTCTGAGAATCAACCCTGAGGCCTTTGCCTAGTCGAGGGTCAATTCTCGGAATCAACCCTCGGCTAAGCGGGGGCTGATTTTCATAATCGACCCTAGCAAGCTGGGGGCCTGAGGGCCATCCCAGAGTCGGACGAGCTGGATTGGAAGCCACTTGGACGGCCCTGGGGCGCCCTAGGGAGCCCGCCTGGCTAAGGTTCGATACTGAGAATCACCCCTTGGTCAAGCATGGGCCTGAGGGCCACCCAGGGCCGACCGAGCGACTAGAAGGACAACTTGGACAGTCCTATAGCCACCCTCAGGTACCCGCTTGGCTAACGGTGGTTCTCGGAATCTGCCTTGGCCAGGTGGGGGGCCTAAGTGCCTCCCCAGGGCCGCGATCAAGGGGCGGTTCCCGAAATCGACCCTCGACCGGATTGGGGCTGAAGCAATTTAAAATAAAATAAAGATAAAATAAAATAATAATTATAATTATAATATAAAAAATAAAAACTTCTAAATTATAAATGTTTTGTAAATATAAATTTATAATATATATATATTATATTTATATATAGCTATACTATTTAATTTAATTTTAACTATTTAAATAAAAATTTTATAAATACTTTTTTAAATAATAAGATTTTAAATTATGTTATCTAATTTTTTTAATTTATTAGAAATATTTTACAATTTTGTTTAATTTAAAATATTCAAAATGGTTTAAAAAAAAATTATTTATTATTATTATTTTACTTTAATTTATTTATATTTTTAATTGTTTAGATTCTTTATAGAGTTTATAGTTTTTATAGTTTTTTACAGTGTTTTTATTTTTAATAAATTGTTTTGTATCATTTTTCTTATTTTTTTTGAAGGTTCTTATTTTTTAAATGGTTTTTATTTTCTATTTTTTAAAATCTTATTTTAAAATATTTTTTATTTTTTTTATTTTTTATTTTTTTATTTCAATAAAACGTTTTTAGTTTGTATTTAATTAATTAATTTATTTTGTAATTATTTAATTCATTTTTAATTAATTAAAGTGTAAAAAATATGCCTTAAAAAAACAGATGATTTTCAAAATTCGCATGAAAATCACAAACATCTAAAAAAATTTAACCACATTTAATACATTAGAAAAATTAAAGTGTCAAAAATAAGCCCTCTAAAAAAAGGGATTGATGTTACATCAACACTTTTCAAAATCAATATGAAAATTGCTAACATTTTAAAAGAAATGTTCTTACCTAATACATAAAAAAAATTAAAGTGTTAAAAATATGCTCCAGAAAAAAGGGGTTGATGTTGCATCAACACTTTTCAAAATCAACATGAAAATCACTAACATTTAAAAGAAAATGTTCATAAGAAAAATTAAAGTGTCAAAAATATGCTCCAAAAACAAAAGGTGTATTCTGAATCACCACTTTTCAAAATCAGGTGATTTTTTGCTACTTCAAAAAAATAGGTACTAGGTAATTTCCCGTTTGATCGGTAACTATGTTGCATGAATGTGCCTTTGATCAGCTTCCACATGATGTCTATTGACTTATCAATGAAACATTGTGTATCAGTAAGTATGGGAATGGTAGGCTTTGCAGCCCCGACCACTTCTTCAGTACTAGCCTATGAAACCTATGAAACTTCATTTGATGTGACTCGACAGGTAGTACGAGGCATCGTTGCAACCGATGATGAAAAATTTATAATATTGGTAACTAAAACTCCTACACATGGAATCACACTCATGGTGATAAAGATCAACTTCAAAAAAATATCCTATCTAGCAATAACTCAACAAAATGTGTTTAAATAGCAATGAAGAGATATCAAGAACATGTGCCTATAAAAAAGAGATAGAATCGGTGCTTAGGAATAGAAATATTATCAGGCTAGGAGAGGGTGCACTATTGGAGCAACAGTCAGTCATCAACGGTCATTCAGGGTGTCAGGGTGTGCTAATGTGCTCATGCAAGAGACAGAGAGAGACTAAGGATGTAGGGTTCACTGTCGAAGCACGAAGTAAATCATTTGTGGCTTTTGGATACACCGATGCACTCAAGGGGACTAGGAGTGGGCAAGGGTGCATGCTGAAGGGATGAAGGGAGAAGCTTCAGGTCTTCTTAGTGAGCTCATGCGCTCACGGGAACAAGGAGGGTGAAAGGGCACATGGGGAAGGCACAAATGTGTGAATATACATGGGTTTAGAGTGCACTCATGTGCTTAAGGAGGACGTAGTCCTTCATATCGAAGGAGTGCACTCAAGAGGAGACTTAGCCTTTTCTAGGTGCTTTCCTTCAAGATTCTGAGACCTTCATTTTTAGAAGTGTGCTCTTGCATGCAAGGGCTCAAGAGAAACTTAGACAAATCAAGGAACAAGATGAAATGCATGTAATGCTAAGAAGGATTTGCATGTACTTACAGGGTTTGTCGCCATCACGACTAGAATATGAAAAGTTGTAGAATGTGAAGAGTCATAACATGTGATAGCAGATTGACACTTGTACAAGTAAGAATAAACTAAAACACCAAAAAAGAAGGCTATATTGACAGCAAAGACAACTAAGGCAAGCAAAATAAATGACATGAAAAACTTACTTGGAGAGAAGGTTGATGAAGATCCCATTGATTCCAAATTGTGCACTCAACCCGGATGAGAGTGATTACGTGAAATAATGATTATTTGAGTTGATTATAAAGATATTTCATACAAAATAAGGTCATGCATTCTCTCCACTTGTCACTCGGTAAATGAGTTAGTTATTGAAGTGAAGTGGGGCTCCTATTTTCTAGGAGTGTGCCCACATGCAACAAGAGAGCGCATACATGAAGGTTGAAGAGGTGGCTTTCCTTCGCATCGAAGGATTGCGCTAAAAGGAGGGAGCACTTGCTCATCATGAAGGAGTGTGCTCCACTTGGGTGTGGTTTTTCATCATGAAGGAGTGCGCTCAAGGGGAACACTTACATGTTATCTTTAAAGTGCACTTTTGCTAGAAAGATTTGGATTTTTCCTGATTTCATGAAGCATGTCTAGTAAATCATGTTTGCTAACTCAAGGAGGAGATGATACTTAGTAAAACACAAGGATGATCAAGGGAACAAAATGTCAAAACTAAATAAATTGGAATGACAATACATGTAAGCGCCAAAATTGAATTAGGAAAAAAAATTGGAGGGTCATTGTCACAGTGACAACACTTGGTGACACACTGGGAGAACCTCGGCTTCTCTAATTTGATCTTATTTATGAAGGAAGACTCAATCTTTCAGGAAGTATTGATTCATTTGTTGGATCGTCAT
Organism: Pinus taeda; assembly: GCA_000404065.3. Taxonomy (NCBI): domain Eukaryota; kingdom Viridiplantae; phylum Streptophyta; class Pinopsida; order Pinales; family Pinaceae; genus Pinus; species Pinus taeda. The sequence continues at coordinate 3,366 of APFE030581550.1, forward strand.
TATCTTTCCCACTCTACCCCACTATAGATATAGTTTTACTTTGCTCCATGATTCAATGAAACACAGTTAAACATTTGACCAAATGACAATTGTTTCGATCCAGGAAAGGGTAATATAGTACGATGAAATTAAAGATAGTTATAGTCTTATTTTTCATATATGGTGTTTCTCTATTGTCAGCAGGACTAGATAGTACCCTTGTGAAGTCACTATAGGAGCACAAGAATCGCTTCGCTACCAATGAGCCTGAAAAATACCCCAATGAATTTTCTTGTTGATCTCTTTACGCAGGAAGCCTTTCTCTTCTTTCACCTATATGTGTGTGTGTGTGTCGAAGAGGGATGATGACTTAGTGAGAGTAGAAGAGGTTTCTTCTTCAGAGAAGCCATATATATATATATATATATATTATATACTATATTATATATATAATTCTATTAGTTCACTTTTCATTTCCCCTCTTCTTTCACTACTTGATCGCATTGGCAAAGAACACCATTAAACAATAAAATGAATCTAGGAGTGAGGATCTTAAATAGATGTGGATGTCACGATTTTTCTTTTGATTTTCCCAGTCGAAAGGATCATATTTTTCATCACAATATCATTGATTTTAAACATAACATCATATCAAGGAAGTAGGATAACATATTAAGCAAGGGTTGTGCATTCCCACAATTTACCTTACGAAAGAATTAGCCACATAATCCTGATGCTCAAACCGATTTCATGCAAAGGTTTATTAAAACTAAAGACTAAGATGACAATGAAACAAAGCATGACAAATGAGAGGGAATAAGGAAATGCAGTGCATCTAACTAGATTTAACCTTCCCTAAACTAAACTAGCAGGTAGAAAGTCGGGCTAAGTGAAATAAAACTTCCAATGTGGCCATATAAGCTTCTCTTGACTTCTGAATTGGAAGATGTGATCGTGAAGAACAAAGATAGTATGGAGTGAAATGTAACAGATAAACAACCATAAAATTTGTACTAACATATTGACACATAAAGTGAAATGATAATAGTGTGACACACTCGGATGCTCTATTCAACAAGATACTTGACAAAAACCACATTTCTCAGGGTCACAACCATATAAGACTCAATTTAACGCATGTAGGAGTTGATGGTGTGTAGTGGGTACTAACAAGTAAGACTCCTCTAGCCAATCTGCAATAGTCATGAAAATAACCACTAAAAAGGTCATACAGAGGTAAGCTTATGACCATCATGTCTAAGTCATAATCAAGATCCACATAGGCAGACTAACCATATTATATGTGGTGGTGTGTACTAGGCTCTTTAATGGATGATGAAGAAATGATGTCAGGTGATGAGATTTGACAATCGTAAATCATTCTCTGTTTTCACATTACGAACTAAATATTTACATGGTGGGGATGTCACAACTTAAAATCAAATACTAAATCAAAACTCTTACCTTGAGGGTTTAGAAATTGAAGATGCAAGAAATGGGAATCCCTTAAGATAGCATCTACACCTGATGAAATGACCTTGACGATTGAATTTTGTGAAAATATTTCAAACTGACTGAATTCAAAAGTAGCATTGTGGTCGCTGAAACCTAACATAACCATCTGCGTGGGCTGAAGTGTCCCACTTTCCCAACAAGGTTATGAATTCTTGAAAGATAGAAACTCAGGTTGAGAGACCACGGTTAGTTGTGTGTCTAAACCAAAATCATGAATGCATTCTTTTTAAAATGAACCAGAGTTATCTGGATCACAAGATTCATGAAACGTTTGATGCCTAATTTCAGGATTAGAAAAAAAAATCAATAATGAACTGGTCATTTTCTTGAGTTAGAAAAGATATACCTGAAAGAAAATCATCAATTATGACATTGGGAAAGAACACCATTAAACAATAAACCGAATCTAGGAGCGAAGACCTTAAATAGATGTGGGTATCTTGGTTCCACTTCTGATTTTCCCAGTCAAAAGGATTGTATTTTCCATCACATTATCACTAACTCTAAAGATAACATCAAATCAAGGAAGTAGGATAACATATTAAGCAAGGGTTGTGTGTTCCCAAAATTTACCATACCAAAGAACTAGCCACATTGTCCTGAGGCTCAAACTGATTTCATGCAAAGGTTTATTAAGACTAAAGTTTTAAGATGATGAAGAAACAAAGCATGAAAAATGAAAGGGAAGAAGGAAATGTAATGCATCTAACTACATGCAACCTAACCTAACCTAAACTAATAGGTATAAATTCAGGCTAAGTTAAATGAAACTTCCAATGTAGCCATCTAAGTTGCTCCCGAATTCTAAATTGGAAGATGTGACCGTGAAGAACAAAGATAACATGTAGTGTAATGTGATAGATAAATAACCATAAAATTTGTAATGACACGTGGACACATAAAGTGTAAGGATAACAGTGTGACACACTCAGCTACTCCATTTGACAAGGGACTTGAAAACAACTGCATTTCTCAAGGTCACAACCATATAAGACTCAATTTAGAGTGTGCAAAAGTTTACTGTGTGCAGTGGTTCCTGACAAGTAAGACTCCTCTAGCCAATCTACAACAGGGTCAGGAAAATAACCACTAAAAAGGTCATGCAAAGATAATCTTACCACCGTCATGTTTAATTCATAAGAAAGATCCACACAGGCAAACTAATCATATTATATGCAGTGGTGTGTGCTAGGCTCTTCAATGGATGATGAAGAAATGATGTCAAGTGATGAGATTTTACAATTGTTAAAATCATTCTCTATTTTCACATTACGGTCTAAAGATTTACATAGTGGGGGATGCAACAACTTACAATCTAATACCAAATAAAAACTCTTACCTTGAGTGTTTATAAATTTAAGATGCAAGAAATGGGAATCTGCATCTGATGAAATGACCATGATGATTGAATTTTGTAAAAATATTTCAAAATAACCAAATTCAAAAGTAGGATTGGGGTGGTAGAAACCTGACATAACCATCAATGTGGGCTAAAGTGTCCCACTTTCCCAACAAGGTTCTGAATTCTTAAAAGATAGAAACTCGGGCTGAGAAACCACAGTCAGTTGTTTTTCTAAACCAAACTTGTCAATGCATTCTTTGTAAAATGAATCGAATTTATCCTAATCACAAGATTCGTGAAACATTTGATGCCTAATTTCAAGATTAGAACAAAATTATTCAATAATGAGCCAATCATTTTCTTGAGTTAGAAAATATATACCTGAAATAAAATCATCAAATATCGCATTAGATTCCATTTGAAACGTTTCCAAATCCAAATCCTCCTGTGAGAACAAAGATTCATCCACGAATCTTGACAGTTATCATCATATAATTCATGGGAAACATAGTGGCCAAGATGATGATTGATCAAGGACTCAATATGATCAACGGGTACAAGATTGACAAGAGATAGATCAAGATTAAAAAGTTATTACAAGGATTCTTAGGAAGTATAATGTCCCCTCGACCTTTAGACCCCTCAACACCATTCCTAAGTCCCTCAGATCTGTGACGGATCCTATCAACCCTAAGGATATGAAAGGGGTATATATTATTCATTGTTCTTGTGGGACCCCTTATATTGGTGAGACTGGTCACTCCATTAATCAAAGGATTAGTGAACACGCAGATGACCTCAAGCACAGGAGAACCAAGTCTTCCACTTTAGCTGAGCATGCGGAGAGTACCAAACATCATGTTTGTATCGAGGAGGCGAGTGTTATTGCTAAAGTTTCGCAGTTCCATCACCACAAATTTAGGGAAGCCCTTGAGATTGAAAAAAGACCGAACAATCTCAATAGAGAGGACAGATAGAAGATCAGTAGTTGCTAGATCCTAGCCCTCTCTTCCTAGTTGTTTTCTTCCCTTCCTCCCGTCCTTCCTTTTTTAGCTTGTTCTCGGTCTAGTTTTCCCCTTGTTTTCTCGTATCCTTCTCTCTTTGGCCTTTAGTGTTTCATGAGTTGTTTTGAGATATTGTATTAGTTATGGATAATATATAGTTGTTGGGTCTTAGCCCTCGCCTCTTAGTCGCTCTTCAGGGTTATGTTATTTATTTAGGTTATAAGTATGACTTTATTAATAAATTTAATTGAATATTATTATGGCAACACTATTATATTGATAGTAACAATACAATTATTCCTTTCAAAACTCTTATAATAATTCTATTTATTGAAATCAATCTAGGATAATATGCTAAATTTAACCAAACTATTAATTAATATAAAATTTTATAACATTCTTTCCAACCCTAAAATTTCTATAATATTTAGAAATAACTACCTAATTTAAAATGAATTTATTTTAATAATTTTAATATATATTCGATTATAAATTCATAAAATAGTCCTTTTACTTTTTAAAAAAAATATAAACTAACTAATATTTATACTCTCTTATGATAATTACATTGTTATTTTATTTTTAATAATTTCAAACTAACTATTAATTTAAATTAATTTATTTATAAATGATTTATTTTAAGTAATATTTATAATTTTATAAAATTGCCCCTTTAACCTTTATTATGGTAACACTATTATATTGATAGTAACAATACAATTATTCCTTTCAAAACTCTAATAATAAGTCTATTTATTGAAATCAATCTAGGATAATATGCTAATTTAACCAAACTATTAATTAATATAAAATTTTATAACATTCTTTCCAACCCCTAAAATTTCTATAATATTTAGAAATAACTACTAATTTAAAATGAAATTTGTTTTATAATTTTAATATATTTTCGAAAAATAAGTCCCTTTAACTTTTTTAATAAAATATAATTAACTATATTCATATTTAAACATCTTTAATGATTGATTACACTATTATTTTATAATTTAATCATTTTTAACTAACTATTAATTTATTATTTATTGTAAGTAATATTTATAACTATTTGTTTATAAAATTGTCCCTTTAACTTTTATTTTAATAAGAATATAACTCACTTTCAATTTAATATTCATTGGAATTAACTTAATTATTAAAATATAGGTCATGCCCTTAATCATGTTCAACTAACCGTTTCCCGATCAAATTTAGCTGTTAGTCAATATAGCTCTTGCTTGCTCAAGAAATATAGTTGTTGGATGTTCTGCTCCAACTATTTAATACACATTGAAGTTAGATCTGATTCTTCAACTTGTCTTGACGATGAACCACACTTGTTGGTTCGAAACGCATCGACAAATGAAATTTCATGTGATTTACACTGAAGAATTTCTCATAAAATAAATCATCATCCAGAGAAACAAATGAAAGGAAGGTTAATTCTTCATTCAAAATTTCCCCTATATTAGGGATGATTTCTGGATGAGAATCACAAATTTGATTTTCCGATTGACTGGTCTAAAAAGGTTCAACACATGGATTATCAAAAGAATGGGGACATGGAACAAAGAGAATATTAGATTCATCATTTTATTCTTCAACAAAATCATGAATTGAACTATATTAAAGAGATTTTCTCGAAATCATGACTAAGAATAAGAACTTTTCATCTAGAAATTCTCAATCCACATCCTCATCTAGAAATTCATAATAAAGATGAAGAAATATGTCAGCAAAATGTTCAAGGGGTTCCTTCTATTCGATTTTAAGTTAATCGATTTCATTGACAACATCTTGATATTCACACTTGTTCAAAACATGATGAAGCTTGTTAACCCATTGATTGAAAGAAGAGATAGAAGTGACAAGGAGTGAATAACACCACTACTTCCTATGACCATCCAATGTAAGAGTAAACAACATTTCAATAATTTCTTCAAAATAAACACCATTATAAAATCAAAGTTGGACAAATTCAAATGCATAATCAAGAATTGTTGTTGTACCCTTGCCATCAAATTTTAAGCATGAAAAGTTATGTAAAAATTCCACGGGGATTGAAATATCTAAGGATTATGAAAAACACCTCAGGATTATGATTTGGGATGAATCCATTTAATATAGGAGATTGAAACACACTTCATGGGCTCAACTTGTCATCTGGCACTCCTTCTAGCATCAAGGTGTTGATGTTGTTGGATGTTGCCAACATATAGGGGATCTCCTTGATATGAGGTCCCAACTAGACCTCACACCGTTTGGTGTAGGAGTCCCATCCGATTATAAGGTTCAGATACCATTACAAGGGATTAGAGATGTGCCTTGGTTACAACACGTGCACAAAATATTATAAACACCTCTTTGGAGAAAAAAGTACGTGAGTTTTGCGACACTAGATGTAAGGTGTAAGCTTCCATGGTGGAAAAGAGAAACGAGCCTCTAGTTAGGTAAGTAGTAGTTCTATCCTAAAACAGACCCGAGAGCATAAGAAGGACTTGTTTATTAACATGTAAAATAGTTCACAAGATAAACAAAAACCATAAAAGAAAAACAACACTGAATTAACAACATCCATATCTAAGTAATGAAATAGTTCATTAATCCTAGTATGTATTATGCCAACATATACTATAAACATAAAAATAATAGTCTTACTACATCCATGGTACATGCATGAAGGAATGTTGACTCAAGGAGCTTCTGATTATTAATGAAAGATTCCAAGTACACAATTACATCAATGAAATTCTCGATCCAACAGTGGAACATGAAGCCACAACTTGTTTATCCAAAGAATGCTTTTACCTCCCATGCACAAATAAAGAAGCTAAGGCCATACTCTAAAAGTTTTCAAGCCCTTTTCTTGAGTTATGAGGACTTATTTATAATACATAGTAATGACTCTTGAGTTTCCACATGACTTTACAACTTCTATGGCTCTTGGGCTTTTGTATGAATTTTCATTTTCTTTATATGACTCTTTACAATCACACGTGTCTCTTCATATTCCATATGTGTCTCTTGGACTTCATTACATTTGATTCATTACAAAAGAAAATACATATAGGATGACGATTATGTAACCACCCTCCTCCCACATCTACCCAAGTAACCAACCAACCGAGGTAAACATGTGGTGAGAGACTACTATGATATGATTCAACCTCCTTGGTGACCTTAAGGAAATGGAATTGACGGAAACACATCAACCACACCTTCCACATTAATAACAACACTCCCAGGAGGAATCCCAACCACTCATGCATCTTTCCCCTAGGTCCCACTGACTTTTTAGACCTCTTAACCTCTATAGGCTCTCATGCTATGGGAATTCCAGCATCGAGGGACTTCTAGACACTCTCTCACAGGCCTACATGTCTGTGTCCAGGGACTTTTCCCAGCAAACCTATACCAGCCTCCCCAGAATTTAAGGCACTTTTCTACCCCAGAATTCGTCTACTACCCAAAACTTGATGTAACTTCTAGAATCCATCAAACACATGATGAAAAGGATAATAAACCAAAAATAAACCTCAGGACTAAGCCTGACCATCCCCAATCGAGACTGACATTTTGTCAAACACTTGGCATCATTGCAATCTACAAGTCTAGGATACAAGATAGAACATGAATGAATGAAAATTCTTACGAAACATGACAAGAAGGATTACCACCTTCTCCCTTGAACTATTATGACATCAATTAGGTCTTTCATCCATCACTTTAATAATTACAAGTAAATACATGAAATAACCATGACATGAACCAGTCAATTAACCAAGTTTATAACCATCATAAAACCATGGAAATAATAGAGATATAACAACCATTAAATCCACATATACACAAGTACAAAAGCAACATAAATTATCTTTCACCAATCATAGGCAAATCTGACTAGGTTCAGGACTTCCACATGCCACCCAACCATAGACATGGTTAAACCAAATCTTTCTTTCATCCAATCACCCCCATGCCATATTCCAAGCATGAATGTGGGATCTCATGGATAAACCAATCCAAAAACAACCAAGGGAATCCAGAGGTTAAATGACCTCCACCCTCATCAAACCATAATCACACCAAAACTGGTGCTTCAATCACAACTAAACCGAACTTGGAATTCCATCTGGAATCCATTACTATCCTTGAGGAATTTTCCGTCTCCTTGTATCTCAGGCTTTACCACAATCCAATCCTCGATCACCAGGCCCTAAATCAAGACCAGTCTCTCAGGCTTTACCATAATCCAAACCTGGATCATGAGGCCCTAAATCAAGACTCCTCCCTCAAGCTTTACTGTATATACATCCAAAATTGGTCAAGGGATTCCTGGACCTTTAGGAATGAACCTTGAGACCACCTCTGCCTGGGATTCCGAAATCCATCCCGTAAATCCAAAGCTCAAAACTGAGATAAACATCCCAACACA
>APFE030581554.1:0-12282 GCA_000404065.3 Pinus taeda
CCATGTCTCCAAAGGTGAGACAAACCTCCTTGGGACCTTGGATTAGTTGCAACACCACGTGGTAAATGTTAAGCCGGTTGGGACACACTGGTGCACGTGCATCATATCGTGAATAATGTGGAGAAATGAGCATATTGTTGTGATTGTTGGAGGTTGTTGGAGGTTCCAATGGTGTGAAATGATGCTCTACACATGATGGGAGTCCCGTGGCTCTCAACGCTTAAATGGGGGTTCCAATAGGAACGTCTGGTGGACTTGGGCCCCAATTAAGTTTCCCATCCCATGATGAAACCACTTGCCAATCACATATAATGGCCAGTGTTGCATCCTCACCATTAGGTACAATAATTCATTAGTGTATCTAAGTGAACCAAGCATGTTGGGCACATTGAGACTTCATATGGGGCTTCCCTTTCAAATTTGGGGCTTTGATCTCGAAGTAATGTTACCTCCCTACGTATGAGTGGTTAATGAACAACCCTAATAAGTGTTCCCAACCCCTTCGGAGAAAGACAGGTCCCTAGTACATCCTTCAATTGATAGTGTAGAAAATTTGTTTGTTGGTAGCCCTCCTAGTTCCAAGTTTTTTTCAAGTATGTTTAATTGTCTCACCCCAAACAGTTAGATGATTTATAACATTCAATACAAATTAATTTGAAACATTTAAGCTACCTCTACACATTCTCTTTCCAATTGATATGAAGAAAAAATTAAAAGCACAAATACACAATTTTTATACAAGGATTTTGGTCTAAAGACCTTAGAAAAACCCAGAAGGGGAAAACCAGTTCTCAAGGAGGATTTTAATTGCTTCAAGGAAATAAACATACAATAGAGATAAAGTCAAATTTATCTCCCTTTTAGCTTGTTGATGTCACTGTCAAGTTACATATAAATTTGAGCCTCCACTCACATAAAACACAGATTTGATTGCCTCAAACTATGTGCTTGTTGCCACCCAACAAGGTCTAGAAAATAGAGCCAAACTACACAAATATATGCCCAAAATTTTGTACCACAGTCTTCTCTTAACACCCTTGGGATTCATGCCTTTTACAACCTCGGAAATCGTGTTATATGTTTACAAAAAGTATGCAAAACAAATCTCCATTGTCACTGTAACTATGGCAGAATAACATTGGATCAAACAACCCCACTTCACAGCTAGAAAAACGTTGAGTCTTACACTTAGCTATCCAACTAATTTGTGTTGCCTTGTAGCGAAAAACTCGACCAAAAATCATTGTAAAATCGGCCTAGTAAACCTTTGACTATGGCACGAACAACTCTTCTTTTAAATATGTTGAGTCTCACTACCCAGCAAATCAGTGCATGCCTCTAGCATAAATCTTGGCCTGAAATCCCTAAAACTCGACGTAATAACCTAGCCCAAAAATCTCGGGATACGTGTCAGTCTTCAACAGAAAACTCTCGAAATTTTCGAGTTATGTGCGAGACTTGTCTCAGCTGGAAACTCAGGGTTCAGCTCCTTGTTATACGTTGTTTCTCTTCCTTCAGACTTGCAACAAAGGACTCCTCTCAAGCTCTTCTACACTTGGTCTCAAGTCCTCATAAAAAAAACAATGAGAGATCTCCTCTTCCTTAGTTTGCAATGCAAGCATCCTCTCCTTGCTTCTATGCTCTCCTTTCTCCTCTTCTCCAATGCTATTCATGAAGAATTATAAAGAACAACTTGCCTTTTCTCTTTTGTCATCTCTAAATGAGGAAAACCCTAAATCTCAACTCATTGGATCAAGGGTGATCATTTCCCTCTCTTGACCCCTTTTCTCATGTGGTCCCCCTCACTTAAAGAACTCCTAGTCACTTTAATATCTTTTGTACCACGTGTATTTTTTCTCTCATAAAGTCACTTTTAAAACATAAAAGTCGCTTTAATAATAAAAGTGACTTTGTATTTTTCCTCCCTAAAGTCACATTTAACACATAGAGTGACTTTACTAAAAAAGTACCTAGCACATGTACCACCTCATAAAGTGACTTAACTCCATGACACAAATATAACTAATAATGTCTCATGACAAAAAAGTCAATAAAGTATCTTCCTAGGAAAAAAGGCCAGTGCACTAGAAAACACTTCCTTGGAACCATTTTTCTCAAAACTCCCTCTTACTAAGAAAGTTGTTTCCCAACACTCCAACTTTATCTCTAAAGTGGATATGCTCACCCCTTGGTACCATCCTATCACCTACTACTCTTGCCACATCACCAGTCACCAACACCTGTGGCCCTAATGAAGATGCCCCTATGGCCTATAGTAATCCTGCACTCTGTGATCTTGCACTCTAAGATCATGCACCCTGAGATCCTACACTTGATGATACCAAACTCTGTGAACCTGTCACCCCAGAAGTAGATGATCGTCCTGATCCTGGTGTACCACTTGACGATCCTGATACCTGTGTTGTGGCCCCCTGCCCAAGAACCCGTTGCTCTACATGAACATCCTCCCATGACCTCCTCACAGTCCTGCTAGTCTGAAACATGAAGCTATAAAGTCTCCCCTCACGGACACCAATCACTCTAGCAGATGCCATGCTAGATACCACAGGATACATCAACACCTATCCATCTCAGAACACCACAACATATTTGTTGTCCTCAATACATGAAAACAATATCAGGTTCCTCGTTAACCCTTGTACATAAAGGACTTCCCTCACATTCAGAGGTGGCAATGACCCCCTTTGAAAGGATACAATCCCTACTTCTATCACTCTTACCTTGGCATCATCTCCAAGCACCACCTCCAAGTCTAAACCCCTTGTAAGACTCATAAAGTGATCCCTTCACTCTAGTCACCATTGTCTATAAGCCAGACACTCATGGATATAATACTAGTGGCTAAGCTCACCACCAACACAAACTCTGAATAAAAACTAGAGGTGAACACCTCCACCTCTGATGATGCTTCCACATCCTTCTTCTTCCCCATCTTCTTAGAACACTTAGATGCATAGTGACCCATCTTCCCACAACCAAACCATCTCAATATGCTCATGTCCTTCTATTGAAATTATGTCATTTTATGCTGTTATAACCACTTAAATCCAGAACTTCTTTATGTTGTAAAATAAGTTAAGTAATTGTAGATAGAACGTAAACAATGTAAGCCATATGCATAATGGAAGACAACCAAGAAATCAATGAGACACAGCAAAGTTAGGTCAATGACCAGGGAAAACCCCACAAGGGGAAAACCCAACCAGATTCTTCTTCTATTAGAAATCAATTGTTCAACAAAGATAAAAAGTACAATGAGAGAATGAATAAGTTCACCCAAATCTGAAGAAGATCTCTAATAGCAGTAGCTGATGCAAGCACTGAATCACTCTAACTCTCCAAGATCTTCTCTTGCTCTTCAAGACTCTCTCTCTCAATCTTCCTCTAGACTCTCCAACTCTCTCTTTCTCAAGTTCGAATTCTCCTTTCACAAGCACAAGTGTGTGTGTCAAGTAAGGATGAGGCACAAATATATAGGAAGAGCAAGGGGGTTGAATTCATGATGGACTAACTCCTATGCCTTGAGGAGTTACATATGCCAAAATCGGAGTGTAGCTTATGCCATAAAGGACAGGAATGTAACTTATGCATTTAAGATAAAAGTGTAACTTATGCATTAAAGAGGTGTAAGAGGATTCTTTTTATGATGAGTCATTAAGTGTGTAAGAGAGTGTAGGAGGTGCGTAAGAGCATTAAAAAGAGAGAGGAATGAATCCATTAAGAGATAGAGAGTAATATATGCATTAATTGAGGACAGTTACATGTGACATGATTGAGAGACTTGAATTTTTTTTAATAATAATATAATAATATCATAAAGAGGGTAATAATAACAATAATAATAATATTGATGACTAAGTTAAAAATTAAACAATTGAGATTGATTAAGGACAAGTTAAGAGATTTTCCATCATGTATATATGACTACGAATTGATGGAAGGCTATTTACAATTTTTGGAAAGTCATGGTTCCAAAGATAGACATGACTGTAACGACCCATCTATAAATACAAAGAACGCAAGCATAATAGCAGGTATACGATACATGCATATGATAGCTACATATGCATGTGTCGCATATGCCACACTAGTATTTTATACTAAATTGATTATAAGTGCTAAATACCATAACACTTCTTGGAATAGAAGTTCTACTCATTCATCAATATTGTGTAATGCATGGTTAGATCTTAAAAGAGGACTATACATATTATATGTTCCAGAGTATTGATAAAATTATATTAATAAATTAATAAAATAAATGTTAAATATTAAAATAAGTAATTAATTAAAAGGGAATCCAAGTATAAAGTTTATAATGTTATATATTTAAAGCAAATATATATAAAACAATGTGATATATTTTAAATGTTATAAAGTCATAATGATACGTTATAAAGTTATAATGATACATGTATAATGTTTTAAACGTTATAATGTTTTAAATGATACATGTATACACCATGTATTGGTCATATTAAAAAGAATAATTAATAAAACCATATGGTTTAAAACAAAAAGGGATTCATTCACGACCTGGGAGAAGAGCAGGAGGGGATACGTGGGGGCAGGCCTGTCATTAGCAGGGTAAGCGGTGGTCGCAGATGGAAGGGCAGCCACCGCCAAGCCAGAGCATAAAAACCACGGGACATGGAATTCGGGGGACACACAAAAACCAAAAGAAAGAATTCGGAAAGGAAGGGAATCCGCGATTAGAAGAGCTTGAGAGTTCTTAGATTCTGGGCACGGGGGAACAGTCAGTTTCTGTTAAGAAGCTTATTGGATTGAGCAGCTAGGCTCTGCTTAGTCTGGCTGGGTGGATTCAGTCTCTCGGTAACTGGAGCAGTGTAGCCGGAGGCATCTTCAATTGCAGGAGTATAGGTAGGTACCTCAACAGTCCCGTTAATCGATTTTGTCAGGTTTTTGTTGAAAATGTTACAGGTTCATGCTTTAAATCCCTTACTGTTTTTTGTACATATGTATTCATGGTTCTTACATATGGTATCAAAGGGTTGTTCAAACCCTTTCGACCTCATAGGCCCTGCGTTGATGGTGCTATAGTTGGATTCTCAGTATTGTCCACCATTGTAGCATTGCCAAACCTATCTTCTTCAGGTACATTGGTTTGTGTAAGCTTCACTATGGTAACCCCTACTTCTGGTTCCTAAAATGTCATCGTAACAGTAGAGAAAACCCCATCGTCCCAATTCCCGAATCTCCACTTCTGGACGAGAAGCTGGTCTTGCTGCAGATTCTGAATGACACCCGTGATGGCACCATCAAATAGAGAGAAAGAACCGCCAACCTCTCGGCTAATTTTGGCATTACTCTGAGTGAAATCCTTCCATCTATTCTCATCCATGAGAATGTCGAATATATCGCGAGGCCTGCAATGGAACTTTTCCTCCACGGTATAAGATTCTTGTGAGGGTTTTCTTGCCCCCACGGAGCGAACGGTTTTCCTTCAAAACAATACATTAGGGTAACAGGTCGCTAACCATATCCCAATTGTCCAACCACAGGACCACCATCGAGAGCAACTATCGTGAAGACCCAAAATACTATATGGTTCTTTGACAAATCCTTTACCCATGCCCTTCATCGGGAGGGGTAAATAAAAAAGGCCTTGTGAATTGCTCCAAAATAGCTCAAAATTCACATTATGTAAAATGAAAAATAAAGATTCCTCACAATTTCCAAGCGATTCCCCATTGAAACGGGCGTCGGTTGAGCTTCGGACGGCCCCTCATTTTGTGTTTCCCGCTTAGATTTCATACATCTTCTAGTCTCATTTTTTTGTGCTTCATTGCTTGGTCTGGGGCCTTGGCCCTTCACTACCCCAAAAACCCAATCAGATTTTGACCGATAAATACAACAGAGGTGGTGTTTCAGTGGTCCTGACTCTGCGTCTTAATGGCGGAAATCGGCGCCATAAGTGTCCGGGATAGTACATGCGGCATTCCTCCAAACAAAAAAATGGGGTTTGAAATTTGATGGGGCTTGTATCTTAAGATATAGCATTGCTTCATTGTCAAACCAGTGAAACTTGTCCAACAATTTTGAATCGCATGCTTTTGCGGCCTTTGCTGCCATTTCAGACGAAACAACTCATGGTGAACAACTTATAGTTGTCTGTCAAATTTGAAGCCCATCAGAATGCTTGAAGGCGGCGCACTTGATTTTTCAATGACAAATTGTCTGTTTAGAGCGTCGCATGCCATTTCATGTAACATAACCTATCAAATGGCGGCATATCTATGACAACATCATCCTGGGCTTAACCACATGCATTACATTCTTGATTGCCAGTGCTCAGCGAGAATAATTGATATTGATTTCAATGAGTTACATTTCCTCTTAGTGAAAAGATACCTTTAGGCCCTGTGTTTACTGTCTCCATAGAGTGGATATATATTTTCACAGCGGTTCAGTTCCAGAAACCAAGGTTTTTGGCCCACTGCTTGAATGTACGAGAGTTAGCCGACAGTGGCATTTTAGGGGCTCTAGTGTGATTATTTTTAAAATTACTGTCCATCAAAAGGAGCCACAAGCTTGAGATTTTTTATAAAGTTCTTTCAGGAATAAGATGTGGCTGTGAATTCTTCCGCCAAAGATCTATCAAATAGAATTCAGTTATTTGCATATGAAAACAAAGGCTTAGCATACAAGACCATTCAAAATGCCAGATTTATCAACGAGTTAAGTATTCTTTGCAAACCACTGACATCATAGCACCTCTCAATCTGATACAAAAATTCCATTCTTCTGTGATATGAGTTTACTTGACAGTTGTTGCCAAAACAAGTATATCTTGTTATGTACTAGCTGTTTGCCATATTCATCATAAATAAATCGATCTTCTGTTTTACATTTAGAATATTCCAAAAAAAATTAACGTGATTTGGTTACATTAATTGAGTTGGACCCTTGTATCATTTCCTTGATGATTTGGTGAAATCGACTATGTATGTGTAATAGGAAACCCATGCAAACAGATATGGGTCTGCAGCCCCGTAAAATTGTTCATGCTTGTTCATGCTTTATGCATAGATGGTAGCCAAGAAATATTAATGAAGTTCATTTAAAACACATCATTTCCAATATAATTGATGTCCAATCGATGGCTTGTAAAAAGACAATGATCAGCTCGGTATTATAATATTGATTGGCTGGTTGATGCTTCTCGATCCACTAATAGTCATTTCCAAAACAACAATAACTCCTCCTATGCATCTTGCAGGCATGAAAGTTGCATTCAATGCAACTAAAAACTCATAACACATATATGGGATGTTGTATGCAATTGTTTATTTGTTTTAATAGATACACTATGTCTGTTAAAGAGTGTATTTAGTTTATTTTATTTGGTATCCGACTGAAGGCTTGTGGGACTGAATGCATGCAATGGAACATCAAATCTGTAATTCTACATCAGATCTGTAATTCTACATATTGTGTAGAAATGCTCAAACATATTGTTGCAAAGCCTAGGATATTAAACGCCCTTGACTAAAATTTTGTTTAACGGTGCTGAGATAGACAAGCAACATTACTAAATAAAGACTAAGTGGGAAAAGCTAAATGGAGGGTTTCTCTGGCCAAACCTTTGGCCAAGAATGTTATAGAAAGACTAGTAATCAATGAAAAAATCTCCTTACAACCTACATTTTATGTACAATTTGACTATTGATCTGAATTTACCCTTCAGTTTGACCCCTAACCTACATTTATGGTATGGTAGACTGCTGAACTATATCTCTTCTAGATTTTAATCATGACATGTCTATGGTAAATTTCCCAACTAAAGGTCAAACTGATATGCAACCAGAGCAATCCTTCATTTGTATATATTAAAGGTTTAATCCATATCTAAGTAATATATTCAAAAATATAAATATGTATGCCCTTCTTTAAAGGTAATAGCTAGATTGAGGTGTGATGGGTATGTTGTTGATGTTCATTGTAACGAGGCATTTAATATTTTCATTTTGTGAATGTTATTTAATAATAAATTTTAGATGATCTACCTTAGAGGTTAATGACCATACACTTCTGCAATATTTCATATTAGGATAGAATACTCTGCATTAAGACAAGGAGGTCGCAAGACCACCCTCCTTGACCTCGGTACCAGTAAGATCTGCCTAGCAGATAAAAATAGCAAAAACTATAGCCATTTATGAATGTGAAGTTGCAAAAGAAAATTATATGTTAAATTCGATTGTCTACCTCAAAAATTTCATAGAATTTTATTATGTATTCAGGAACCATTACAATGGTAAAGACATATGAGCGATGACGACATGACCGGACAGCATCACCGTCATTAATGCCGCCACCGTCGCCATCATCATCCCCATCGCCACCACCATCACCATCGTCACCACCAAGACCATTATCAACATCAATCGCCCCAGCACCAGAGTTGACCATGATAATGAACTCATTGGAAGCCTTATTGGAGACATTAAAAGAATCAACTAAGGCTAAGACCAAAGAGGAGTTTCAACCTTTAGCTACCAGTTCAGTGGAACCAAAGAATTTTGAGCCCAAAAGATCAAAAGAAGACATTTCTAGGGAGCTTCAGAAAATTAGACTCCCAGAATTCTCAGGAGGTCGAGCACGTGAACGCGCTAAAGCATGGTTAGAAGGAATGAATAGATGCTTTAGATTAAGAGATTATTCTTCTTCGGCAAAAACAAAAATTGTTGTATTTCAATTAAAGGAAAGTGCCTTGATTTGGTGGGGAATTCTGGAAAAGCAGTTGCACCTTACATCGGATAATGTCCCTTGAGAACTATTTGAGGAAAGGTTCCACGCAAAGTATTTACCTCCATACTTTCAACAACAGCAAGCCAAAGCCTTTCGTACATTAATTCAGAAATAAAACAATGGAAGAGTACGAGATAAGGTTTATGGAGCTTGTAAAATACATTCACTACTTAGATTTTGATGAACGTTAAGCTGAACGCTTCATATTTGGGTTAAATCCTCGCATCAGAGCCTTGGTAAGCATGTGGAAACAATCATCAGTAGCTGAGGCGGTTGAATGTGGTCATTATGCAGAAGAGCACCTTGGAATCAAAAAAGATATAGGGCCAGCAGAACCTTTACAATCAGGATTTCTAGAAAGGCCCCGAAAATCCTTCAGAGGAGGTAGCTCGAGGCCACCTTACGGTAACAGGTTTACCCCAAGAAATATAGGGACAAGAGCTCCCATGGCAGTAAACACTATAGCCGCGAAATCATCAAACACCAGTCCATGGACATCTCGAGGGACTGCCAGTAGAGGAAGAAATTCGAGAGGAATCAACATGAGAGGATGAAGCTCGTTCTCTAGAAATTCACGCCCTAATTCAAGAGGATCAACGCAGCTTAATTGTTGGGGATGTGGGAGACCGCATTTTCAACGTGATTATCCAGAAGCTTCGTCGAATATATTGCATAGGACTGGAAAGGAACCGATATCAAACAATCGAGGTAATCATAGAATTCATGCAGTAGTCAGCAACGACCAAGCAGCGCATCAATCCACTGTAGTGGAATCTTCAAGTATTATCGATGGTATAAAACTCAAAATCTTATTTGATACTGGTGCCACAGATAGTTTCATTTCGTCATATGCATTAAACAAATGTGGATTGGCAGCTTGCAGACAAAATGATTTCAATCAGCTAGAAATGGCCTCAGGGGAACTCCAATCCGTGGGCTTAACTGTGGATCAATGCAAAATTGACCTAGGGGTCTGTACGACTAAATTGAAAGTTTATGTCACAGCCTTGGGAACTTATGATCTTATCATAGGTATGGATTGGCTAGAAGCTCATCAAGCTTGGGTAGACTGTTATGGGAAAAGAATTCTAGGTATCAATGATGAAGGAGAAGTAATCCAAATTCAAGGAATCAAGAGAAATGTATCTTTACACCACATATCAACAATGAAAATGAAGTGTTGTTTAACGAAAGGTTGTCAGGCTTATGTAATTCAACAAGTAAGCGAAGAAAAAGGACCATCCTTAAGACAATATCCGGTGTTCGCTGAATTCCCGGATGTATTTCCAAAAGAACTACCAGGATTACCCTTGGTAAGAGAGCTGGATCTCACTATTGAATTAAAACCAAGTACCCAATTGATCTCTAAAACGCCTTATATAATGACAGCTCCAGAACTTCAAGAATTGCAAATTCAATTGAAGGAACTATTGAATATAGGGCATATTCGGCCTAGTACATCACCTTGGGGCGCTCCTATAATTTTTGTGAAGAAGAAAGATGGATCTTTAAGATTATGCATAGATTATCGAGACTTGAATCGAGCTACAGTAAATAATCAATACCCTATGCCTCGAATCGATGATCTTTTCGATCAAATGAAAGGAGTTGTTGTCTTTTCAAAAATTGATCTTCGATCAGGCTATCATCAGCTAAGGATTTCTGAAAACGATATTTCTAAGACTGCATTCCGGACACGTTTTGGACATTATGAATTTACTATGGTACCATTTGGATTAACAAATGCACCAGCAGTATTCATGAATCTTATGAATAGTGTTTTCCGCGAATATCTTGATCAATTTGTACAAGTCTTTTTAGATGATATTCTCATCTATTCCAAGAATAAGAAAGAGCATGAAGATCATTTACAGATAGTATTGTCCTGCCTTAGAGAACGTCAGTTGTATGGAAAATTATCCAACTGTTCATTCTTTCAGGAAATGATTCATTATTTAGGTCATATCATATCAGGTGAAGGGATTTGAGTAGATCCTGAGAAGGTAAAAGCGATCATGGAATGGCCAATAGCTAAAAATGTACATGAGATACGAAGCTTTATGGGTTTAGCCAGTTATTACCGAATATTTGTGGAGGGATTCTCCAAAATCGCAAAGTCGATTACAACCCTTCAGCGTAAAGGTGTTAAGTATGAATGGACTGAGGAATGTAATAAAGCATTCTCTGAACTCAAAAGACTACTCATCAGTGCACCAATCGTAAGAGTCCCAGATATGGACAAAGATTTTACGGTATGTACGGATGCATCAAAACAACGGCTGGGTGCAGCGTTGATGAAGTATAGAGGAGTGATAGCATACTGTAGTGACATATGTGAATAATACATGAGTTATTTAAAACAGTGCGAAACACGCATATGGATTTCCAAATGAATTCAATGAATTGATTGAGCAACAATACTCAATAATAATACAGAGATATTTACAAAGATAGAAACATCAAGTTTCTATGTAAGATTCAGTTTCATATAAGAAACTGCTAAAGAAATAAAAATAGCAACAGCTAGAAGAATGAGCATTAAACTAAATTAGAATTATTCTAATACCCTCCCTTAATGCTCAATCTATTTACAACACCAATACACCCCCTGAATTGTTCAAATTTAGCAGTACCAAGTGGCTTGGTGAAGATATCTGCAGGCTGCTCTGTTTTGGGAATATATCTCAACTGAACGGATTCGTCTTCAACAAGTTGGCGAATGTAGTGGCAATGAGTTTCTACATGTTTTGTTCATTCATGAAAGACGAGATTTTTGGCAAGTTTGAGCACTCCCTGATTATCACAAAACAAGGAAGTAGGCCCTGTCTGGGAAGCATGCATGTCTGCAAGCATACGTCGAAGCCAAACTGCCTCACAGGATGCCTTAACTGCTCCTCGATATTCTGCTTCGGTGGAGGAGAGAGCCACGGCTTACTGCTTCTTACTAGTCCAGGTGACAGCACCAGATCCTAGACTAAACACATACCCAGCGGTAGATTTACGATCATCAACCGAACCGGCCCAGTCAGAATCTGTGTAACCACTGAGTATAGGATCGGAACTGCGAGTGTATAGAAGTCCATAATCAGAAGTGCCACGCACATATCTTAGCACACGCTTTGCTGCTATCCAATGATCGGCTTTAGGAGTGGACATGAAGCGGGAAATGTAGCTCACTGAAAAACTGATGTCTGGTCTGGTGGCAGTAAGATAGATAAGACTGCCTACTAATTGCCTGAATAAAGTTTCATCCACAGGGGGAGAGAATGACTGAGCTGAAAGTTTGAGCCCTGGTTCCATAGGAGTCGTGGCTGGTTTGCAATCCTGCATTCTGAACCTGTCCACAAGATTCTTGGAATACTTGGACTGAGAGAGAAAGATGTGATTCTCAGTCTGCCAAACTTCAATCCCCAGACAGTAGTGAAGAAGACCCAAGTCTGTCATATCAAAAGTTCTGCATAAGTCTTGTTTGATCCCATGGATCAAATG
>APFE030581558.1:22000-45346 GCA_000404065.3 Pinus taeda
GACTAGCTCTGATACCATGTTGGAATTTTATGGTGATTTCAAACACAAAAGATCAGAGAACAACACTCTGATATCATGATGGAATTTTCTGCTAAATTCCTTAACAAACAGACAACACAAAACTGCTCTGTTTCTGCTCAGAAAACTGATAATTTCGTTTTCTGGACTTGGTGTTGCAGCAACGCTGATCGTGGTGTTGCAGCAACGCGATTTTTGACGTCAAGCCACTCGGTGTAACGACAATACGTTTTTTTCACGCTAAGTCACTTTAAGAAGTTGGGCGTCAAAATCACTTATAAATTTAAAGAGTAAAATCAAAGTGTTTTTGACACTTGGTGTAACAGCAACTGAAAATCAGCAAAACAGTAAACTTGTATTCATAAACAGTAAACAAAACTGATACAGTAAACTTAGTTGTTACAAGAGGAACATTTCAGTTCCAGAAATCGATTTTCTTTAACTCAGAAAATCGCAGGTTCAACACTGCTGTGCATTTACAGAAGAGACTCACTATGTTCTTCTAACCTTCTCTCAGAAACAAAACTGCTGTTATAAAATTTCTTACACTTAGACAGAAAACAGAACTGCTGTTCTTTTCTGCTTACACCTTCTTGCACTTGAAAATAGAACTACTGTGCGTTACATTTATAAGAAAATAAAAATCTGATTAAACAATAAACTAAGTAAAATATCCGCTAATATTTATCTTTGTATTTATTGCAGAAGGCGGTGATGCCTTTTCAGCAAAAAATAAGACGACTGTCTGTAGGGGATTTAATTTCTGAATTTAATGCTCAAAAATATCAGAAGACTTTGCGGCACCGAACAATCTGAAATAACTACTGTAGATCAAATCTTTGTTCAACATTTATGTGATGCAGTTGAAATTAAATTCCAACAATTCTTTGCAAGCAAGAATTAATGGCAATACAATCCGTATTGCCAAACGTTTTTTCTGAAGCCTCTCCGAAAATTTTAGTGGAAATTTTTGAACCTGAATGTAAAAGTCAACCCATGATGATAGGAAAAATGACAAAGGTAGATTCAAAGACAATCTTTAGAAGTTTTCCAGACATTTTTTTTTATGGGGAATCAACGGCCATCCCACTGACATTGCCAAAGATTTCCACTGTAGCCTCGGTAGAAAACTTTAAGGTGGATATTTTAGAACTTGAATCTGGATGCCAAGCAAGGATGGCAGGTGAAATGGAAAAGGTGGATTTATGGACTTCATTTAAATGCTTGCATATGAAGAAATCAATAGAAGTGGTGAATTTCGAAGGGAATTGAATGACATGTTCCCTCGAAACAGACAAACATGGAGACTAGAAATAGAAGTTGCTGAACAATTAGAGGAAGCATTAAATTCGAAGGAACTTGCAATTATAAATTGGGAGACAATATTTAAGGAGCCTATTTTGGAGCTTGAGTTGGAAAGACGAGCAAAGGATGCTGCTGAAACAGAAAAATATGGTTTAAAGAGGATATTAAACTGCATAATATCTATTCCAAACATTCACTACAGGAGGTTATTAATGGCCATTCAAAGCATATCACCAAATGTTTCTTCTAAAGCCTATGCAGGAAAATTAAGACAAATATTGTGATCCTGCCAAAAAGAAGCAACCATACAGTTGGTATATCTGTTACCAGAAACGGGATGATGGGCAACGTTTCTGGCAAAAACGACTCTAGAAACTGGACGATCAAGAAACATCGTTTTATACGCCGTTCTTGCTGGCCAGAAACTCATTTCTTGCGAAACCGGTCATTTCCTACAGCATATTGTGCAAATAGTTCTTCATTTCCTTTCCCAACTGGAGTTAAATCTCGTTCCAAAAACTCCAGTTGCCTTTTTGAGCACTGTAACTGCCCATGCAAAGTGTTTTTTCGGTTACAAAAAAGTTGTGCATGCAAAATAAACTAATGGTTGTGATTGCCCTCAAGGTTAATCAAGGATTTAAGTGGCAAAGGAGATCAAATTATCATTCACCAGATGCTGCAAAAGGAGATCAAATTACTATTCACCAGACGCTACGAAAGAACCGATCATATCAGAACCGAGTCGAGCAGCTTCGCTCCCCAGCAAGTTAGCTTTAGTGCCATCGTTTTCTTGTGAACAAATATTTCAGATACATTGTTGAACCAATTTGTGCAGTCATATTTTATCTTTCTGCGATTCGATCCACATTTACATTTTGTTTCCGCTAGTTCTTATTTTTGTATCTTGAAAGTCTCCATATCTTAATGTTTTTATACTTGCATCATAAATTTTTTGTCATCAAGTAGAGATGTCCAGTGGATTGTTTTAATATGAGATGCATCTCTATATTTCTAAATATAATGTTCTGAGAATCCTTCAAATAACTAGAATTTACAGGAAAAGAAATTTTGGAATTGTTTTTTTCATATTTCCTTTGTTCATTGTCTAGCATATTTCTTTTGTTCGTACAATGGTCTAGCATTATGGCTTTTATGTTTTTTTGAACATCAAGATTAAATTTTATATTTTATATGACTAGAATTATATGATACCACAACAATATATTATGGAACAAACAATTGTCTAGCAGTATGGCCACTATTAGCCTCTTTGTTTCTTTTGAAGATCAAGTTTAAACTTTATATGACAAGAATTATATCATACCACAACAATATATTATGGAACAAGAAAATTGAGTTTTAGGCTTTAGCTTATCAATTGGGATTCGAGAGTGGTGATACATCAAAATCCCAATGATTGTAGGGTTTCAAAGTCCAACTGTAAGAGTAGCACATAAATAATCAAAGATAATAGTCGTGAAGTAGTGTGCAAAAGGAAGCCAAATGAAGTCCCTTTCTTTTTCGATCTAATAAAACACACTAACATTTTTAAGGCCTCAAGGGGTTTAATGCAATATTTCCCTCTCTTTCTTGAACTTTACATACTTGTCGTTGAATCCCTTGGCATGCAAGGCCTGGAAAATATGAGAGCTCTTTGAAAACATGAAATGATTCTTTGAAAATGGAAGAACAAAACATAGAAAATTGGTCAAAGATTTTACCCTATACACACCTCCCAACCTCACATATAATAGATTCTCAAAGGGCATTGGTCAAAGATTTTACCCTATGCACACCTCCCGAGCTCACATACAGTAGATTCTCAAAGGGCACGATCCGTGACATTGATTCTATGAAAGTTCATAGAAGTGATTAGTTAATTTTTTTTTATCTACATTTTTTTTAACTAAATCACTATTTATAAATGTTTCTTTACAATTTTACAAGTGTAAACATTAGATGTTTATGATTAATTCTTTGTTTTATATTGTTTATGATTAATTATTTGTTTTATATTGTTTACCTTTAACTTTCTATTTTTTCTCTCCTCATTTCTTATATGTGAAACTTCCAAACTTCGTTTCTCCTACCGTTTGCATTTCTCGTTTTGTTCCTTGTTTCTCGTTTCTGGTAACATAGAATTATAATCTTAATGGACATTCAAGTCATATCACCAAATGTTTCTTCTAAAGCCTATGTAGAAAAAATTAAGATATATATTGTGGTCCTGCCAAAAACAAACAACCATACAATTAGTTGTTTCCTAAAAAAAACAAGCAACCATACAGTCAACTCAAAAAACACATCAAAAAAAGGAATTGATTAAAATTTGAAAAATGACATGAAAATTTTGTAAAACCACTTGAAACAGAATAATTAGCCCGAAATGCACAATGTCGAACCTAATTCATAGTTGCGTACCCTGAGAGGACCTAATTACTAGTGGCGGATAGCAGTTACCTAAGAGGGTTATTATGCGTCCAAATGCATTAGGCCTATGTCATAGGTGTAGAATGAGATGTGCATCAATCCCATGGTTTAATTTACTATGGTTATTTAATTGATAGAGTGGTTTTCCTAGAGAAAATGAACAACAATGGAACAACTATTTAGTTGATAGAGTGGAACAAGTATGAGGCTGCATGTAGCCCATGTGTTAAGCTTTCTATCTTATATAATTTACAAATATATAGATTGATATAAACAACATAACAAACTTGTGCGGATATGCATGTCATCCTTCCATGCAATCCACTTAGCTATACATATTATGAAACTAGCATAGAAGTTGGACCCCACTCGACTTATCAGGATTGGACCAATCACTTACATGTGTAAATCATATATCTAGCCTCAGTTCTCTTCGTTCCTTTCACTTGTCTAGGTGTTAAGCATCTAGATAGCCTTTGTTATCTTCATTCCCTTTGCTTCTCTCTATCTAGATGAACACTCCTTTTCTCAGTACCCATCTATTTCATTTGATCTCACCGAGGCGTGAGCGGTAGGACATACAAGAGTATGGATAACAATGTTTTTGTTGTTCAATTTACATTTCAATAGATTTTTTGTTCAACTTAGATGGAATGTGGTTCGTTTTATAGGTTCAGGTGAGAAATTCATGTCATTTCATTGTATTGGGCTTAGATGATTCAAGACTTCCTGAAATTTTTTATTGCAAATTTTGATTCAACTTTTCAAATAGGAAAGGATGCCTTGCAACTAACTGTTTAATGAAACATGAGAGGTAGGAGTGAAATGGGATGGTTTTGCCAGCTAGGGCAGCGTTAGAGGCTTGTTTTATTGGGCCTATTGAGCTATGCTATAGTTTCCTCCTCGAGGGCTAAGCAAGCAATTCAATCAACAGAGTGGGTAAGTTTTTAGCAAAGTTATGGCAGGTAGTTAAATCAACAAGGTGGGGAAGTTTTTAGTGAAGTTATGCAACAACCATCTGTAGTAATGGCTCTATGAATGTTGTTGCCGCATCACCCTCTATGGCAAGTGGCAGGTTTTTATTACATGTAGTATGCACAAGTAAAACAACTAAATGGAGAAATTGGGAGGAAGAAGTTCATTTAAAAGTTGTTAAGTTCATGCGAAAGTTGTTATCCTTCTCCCTCATTCATAGCATTCATAGAAGAAAACAAAAATTATTGTGGGGGAGAGAGGAGTGTAGTTCATGAATTCAAAGGGTATGAAGGATAGGAGTTGGCTATGCTCCAGTAAGTGTGGGTTGTCATTTTCAAAATTTCAAGTACTTGCTTCTAAGAGTGACATTTTCAAAATTTCAAAGTACTTGCTTTTGAGAGTGGTATGGAGGGTTTTGTTTGAGATTTCTAATGTTAGCTTGTTTCTAAAATCTTCTAAAATTTGCAAGGGTTTCATTTAGGCCCCTATTTACATCAAATTTTTGTTGCATGTCTTGCATATTGTTGTTGTTTTTATGGAAGAACATGAGCACAGTCACATGTTGTTGTTTTTATGGCATGAGCATAGTGACATACACAATTCAATCACCTAATTTCTGATACCAGAGTTCTAATCTCTGTTCCAACACCGAACTAATTAGATTCCTTTGAAGACATTATGAAGCTCTACTTCGATGGGATAAAGTTGTCTGACAACCCAATTTTGGATGCTATAACGAGTCTCAACTCTCTTGAGCTCATCAAGGAATTCCTCAAACAAAGGGTAAAAATTTGCTTATTATCTGCTTTCTCAAGTGATTACCAATGAGTTCTATTCTTGTAAAGTGATCCCTTCATGTTCTTAATGTACATTAAATTTTCTTAATGTACATTAACATCAAAATTTCTTAATGTACATTAAATTTAAACCAAATATCAATTGAAATTAGTACAAATGGAATGAATGAACACAACTGATGAATAAAAGAGGCAGAAAAATAACCAAAAAGAGGCAAGAAAAATAATCCAATGTTCAGATCTGATTGAATAGTACAAAAACATGGATACTAAGCCAAAAGTTGTTGAGTTCTTGTGGAAATAGCAGGAAATGCTCTGTAAATCTATGTTTAATAAGAATTCGAAGAGTATAATAAAGCTTACCAATACACTCTGCTTGATTTGAATTTTGCATATAGCATCAGATTGCATTTTTCTTTCAACTCTACCTCTGCCTCCCACACACAACCGACAATATAATTAGCAATATATATAAGAAAATAAATTACTAAGAAACTAAAATTACATGTTTGTACAAAGTAAATTATGTACACACCTGGAATTGATTTCATGACTCTTGAAGCTATAATATGTTGATTTAATCACTTTGTTTGTTTTCTTTGTATTTAACCTCTTTTCTTACCCCTTTTCTTGTTTCTCTCTGTCCTTAAATTGCAGGGTGCTAACTTTTTTCATATTTTTTTGTTGAATTTGGAATGGGAAGAAGCTAATATAGGAAATTCAACACAATGAATATAGTGAGAGCCCAGAACTTATTTCTCTCTGTTCTTAAAATTCAGGTAGTTAAATTTGCTAAATTTGGATCAAAAAATTTGCTAGAATTTTTGTTGAATTTGGACGGGGAAGAAGCTAATATACAATCTTGAACATAGTGAGAGCTAAAAGCTAAGAAGCGATGTTTTCTTGTCTACATAAACGTACCAAATATACCATAAGCGGTGTGTTTTCTTGTATACATATACATACCAAATATAAACCAAATATAGCATAAGCAGTGTTTTCTTGTATGCATACATACCAAATATAGCATAGTAAGTGAGTTTTTCCTCTTCCGTAAGCTCAGCTCTATAGTAAGTAGGTAACCTCAACTTTTTCCTCTCAGGTAAGCTCTATAATAAGCAGGTAACCTCAACTTTTTCCTCTTAGGTAAGCTCAACTCCTAGCATTGAATGAATACTCTCCAGTAAACTCAGCTCTAAGCATCAACTCCAAGCATTGAAGGAATACTCTCCACTAAACTCAGTTCTAAGCATTAGCTCCAAGAATTGAAGGAATACTATCCAGTAAAATTAGCTCTAAGAATCTCTAAGCATTGAAAGAATACCTCAACCCTAAGCATCTCTAAGCATTGAAGGAATACAACATTGGCAAAGGAAGGAATACAACTCAGGCAAAGGAAGGAATACAACTCAGGCAAAGGAAGGAATACAACTCAGGCAAAGGAAGAAATCCAAATTATCAAAGAAACCTTGCAAAGCAATGGAATGAAGTGACAAAGCAGCTGTTGGAGCAAGCAATGCACAGTGGAAATTAAATAGCATACACAGCACACACAAAATCATAAAAAAAAATAACACAAATATTTTAACATGGTTCACCCAACCAATCTGGGCTACATCCACCAAACAGAGGCATCGACAATCTTATTATTCAATAGGAGATTACAACAATCTAGTTCCTCACACACTCTCAGCCCTACTCAAATATCCTCTACGGGCTTACATTTTTTATAGCTGGGAGTAGAAAACTGAATCATAAATTCTCTCACAACAAATATAGGATGCAATAACTCCTCAAGAATAAATGGAGCTAATTTAGCAACAAGTCCTATTGCTGTCACATACATGAGAGTTTTGCCAAATTTAATGAACGGAAAATTGAAACAATCTCCACCTTGACAACAATTAGCTTGATACCCTGTTCCTTTATTATTTTATCTTTTCTGCAAGCCAAGAGAAGCCAAACACCAACGTAGCTTCTCTAACAAAACTGGTTTCGTGAACATGTCTGCATAGTTCTCCTTTATACGCACCTTTTCAAGAGAGACTCCCCTTTCAGTGATAACCTGTCTTACAAAATGGTACTTGATCGATATATGCTTTGATTTACTATGATAGGCTGGATTCTTAGCCAAATGTATTGCACTTTGACTGTCACAAAATAACTTGATGTTGTCCTGCAACCTACCAAATTCACCAAACAAACCTTCAACCAAATCGCTTCTTTGCAAGCATGAGAAGCAGCAATGTATTCTGCTTCAGTAGTGGATAAAGCAACAATGTTCTGTAGCTTTGACATCCAGCTAATAGCTCCACTTGCAAGAGTAAAGACATACCTTGAATTTGACCTTCTCCAAAATCACCTGCAAAATCGGAATCAACATATCCGTAAACAAATTCACTACTCCTGTTATAAGTGATACAATAATCACTTGTGCCTCTCAAATACCAAAGCACCCATTTCACTGATGACCAATGTTATTTTTCTGGGTTTTCCATATACCTATTGACAACCCCAACTGCATGTGAAATATCTGGTCGAGTACAAACCATCGCATACATTAAACAACCTACTACATTGGCATATGGAATTCGAGACATATATTCTTTTTCTTCATTTGTATTAGGACATAAACTAGAAGAAAGCTTAAAATAGGAAGCTAAAGGGACTGACACAGGCTTCACATTGTTCATACCAAACCTCAAGAGTATTTTCTCAATATACTTCTGTTATGATAGCCACAGCTTACCATTGCTCCTGTCTCTGAAAATCTCCATGCCCAAAATTTGTCTTGCTGCTCCTAGATCTTTCATATCAAATGTCCTAGCCATCTGAGCCTTTAACCTGTTGATCTCTATTATGATTTTGCTTGCTAAAAGCATATCGTCAACATACAACATTAAGATAACGAACATGCCATTACTTAATTTCTTAAAGTAAACGCAATGATCATATTCACTTCTTATATAATTTTGACTCATCATGAAAGAATCAAATTTCTTGTACCATTGTCGAGGCGACTGCTTCAGACCATACAATGATTTCTTGAGCTTGTAGACAAATTTCTTGTTGCGATTTTGAACAAACCCTTCCGGTTGTTCCATGTAAATCTCCTTATCTAAATATCCATGTAAAAAGGCAGTTTTAACATTTAGTTGCTGTAATTCTAAATCAAGTAAAGCAACTAATGCTAATACAATTCGAATTGAAACAATTTTTACAACTAGTGAAAATATTTCATGAAAATCAATGCTTGTTTTATGAGAAAAACCTTTTGTGACCAGCCTTACTTTGTACTTGTCCTCTGTATCATCAACACCCCTTTTCAATTTGTAAACCCATTTACATCCCACAGTTTTTTTGTCTTTAGGAAGTTCTACCAGATCCCATGTGCCATTCTTGACTAATGCCATCATCTCGTCCTTCATAGCTTCTTTCGACTTTTCACTTTTAGAACCTGCTACAGCTTCCTGATAGCATAAAGGTTCATCATCATTAGCGGTTAAAGCAATTGAAGTAACATAATCATCATACCTTTTAGGAGGACGTTTGATTCTTGTGGACCTCCTTAAAGATGTTTCTGGTACTTCCAAAATTCGCTGATTATTATCTGTAGGAACTTCTTCATGATCTGCATCTGAAACATGTTCATGACTTGCATCTGAAACTTGTTCATCTTGACTATCATCAGTATTTGAACTGGTTTCAAACTGAATGTGTTGAAGCTTAGATGCATTATCCTGTTTCAATTTATCATCTACATCTGGATTTTCAAGTGAAGATTCATTAAATTTAACATCTCTGTTAATGATGATCTTGTGAGTAGTAGGATTCCACAATCTGTATCCCTTAGTCCCACCACCATACCCATAAAAGATATATCTTTTTGATTTAGGATTTAATTTAGAACGTTGATGTTTCGGAACTAGAGCATATGCATCACACCCAAAAACTTTTAGTTTAGAATAATCACAAGGATGACCTTTCCATACCTCTTGAGGAATTTTGCATCCTATTGCAGTTGATGGTGATCGATTTATCAAATACCAAGCTGTAGACACCGCTTCTGTCCACAATTCCTTCTACAAATTGGCGTTGCTAAGCATACTTCTTGCTCTCTCTAAAAGAGTCCTATTCATGCGTTCAGCAACTCCATTTTGCTGAGGAGTATATACAGTGGTTTTATGTATTTCGATTCCAGCGTCCTTGTAATAATTATCAAATTCCTTTGAAGTAAACTCACCACCATTGTCAGTTCTTAAACATTTAATGGTTCTTCCAATGATGTTTTCAACTAATGCTCTAAAATATTTGAAAACTGTAAATACATCAGAGTTCTTCTTTAACATGTAGACCCACACTTTTCTAGAGAAATCATCAATAAAATATACAAAATATGACGATCCTCCATATGAGGTTGTAAGAGATGGACCCCAAACATCAGAATGGATATAATCAAGGATTACCTTACTAGTATGTTTTCCAGTTTTAAACTTCCGCTTTCTTTGTTTCCCAAATAGACAATGTTTGCAAAAATCTAACTTAACAGACTTTCAATTAGGAAGTAACTTACGATCAGATAAAATCTTTAAACCTCTTTCGCTCATATGGCCCAACCTTTGATGCCATAAACGAATAGAATTACTGTCGTTTTCAGACACTGTAGAAACATGATTTGACTCTGTTCTTCCTTCTAACTGAAAAAGATTTCCAACCTTCTTTGCTTTCATTACTAGTAAAATTCCTTTATAAACTTTCATTACTCCACCTTGAATAAAAGTTTTATATCCATTAGTGTCTAGTACTCCTAGTGAAATGAGGTTTTTTCTTAGTTCAAGTACATGTCTTACATCATTTAGAATTTTATTTGTCCCATCAAACATTTTAAGCTGGATGCTTCCAATTCCCACAATATTACATGTGACATCATTTCCTATGTAAACTACTCCATCATTGATTGATTTATAAGTTTTAAACCATTCTCTATGAATGCACATGTGATTTGATGCACCAGAATCTAACAGCCAATGTTGATCATGATTAGACAAATTAACTGATAACACTTCATCACTCATACCTAAAATGGATGCCGAACCTATATTTGTCGTGTTTGCTTCTTTTTTCTCTGTTGAAGAGTCTTCTTTGGATGTTTGCTGTCTCTTCCAATAGTCATTCTTCAAATGTCCTGATTTGCCACAAAACCAACACTTTACCTTACTCTTCTTCCCTTTCAATTTTGAACGCGAGTCGTTGTGTTTACTGAAGCGTCTTTCTTTAGAACGACCTCTGACCATCATTGCTTCTGATGTAGAGGTTTCTAAATTTGACCTCTTCCTTGTTTCTTCGGACAACAAAGCTCCAACAACATCATCAAATTCAAGGGTTTCTGATGAACTAAGACTTATATAAGTAACAAAATGATCCCATGACTTGGGCAACAAGCATAATAAAGTTATAGTTTTATCTTCTGATTCAAATTTTACTTCTATACTTTCTAACTGCACCAGGAGAGTATTAAAGGTATTCAAATGATCAGTAATAGATGTACCTTCCTTCATGCGCAAACTGTACAACTGTCGCTTCAGAGGAATCCTATGGTTAAGGATTTTGTCATGTACAGCTTCTCAAGCTTTGTCCACAAACCAGCAACAGTTTTCTCTGACACGATGTTAAACAAAACATCATTCGCCAAACACAGTCGAATGCCGCTCAGTGCTCTTTCATCCAAGTCGCTCCATTCATCATCTGTCATGGTGTAAGGCTGTTTGGCTTTTCCCAACAAAGCCTTCGCCACGCCTTGTTGCACGAGTAAATCATACATCTTCACTTTCCAGATCTCGAAGTTGTTTTTGCCATTGAACTTCTCGATCTCAAAACGAGCACTTTGAGTTTTTGCCATGTTGTAACACAAAAATCTCCAATTCCAACTTTTTAATAAATGAAGTTTTTATTTAAAAATGCCTTTGCCTTATACTATAATGCCTTTACCTTATAATACAATGCCTCTGTCGTACCATGTCATGGCATATTACAATTTCAAAAAAAAATTGCAGTTTTTCCAAAGAGAAAGAGGCTTGGCGCTCCTCGATGGCGGAAGATCCGTGCCACAAACAAAATCGACGCGAGTCACGAAATTGACGCGCTTAATCCTTGCGTTTCCACATCAATAGCGATTTCTGGCGCCCTGGCGCGATTATAATGTTCAAAACCGCGCCAATTGGCGCGACTGTTCCTTAATGAACCGCGCCAACCCTTCTTTCGGCTCAAAAATGGCGCGACTGTTCGCGACAAAACCGTGCCAACCCTTCTTTCGTCTCTGTTACACATACCAGCTCCACAACATTGCTCTGATACCAATTGTTGGAGCAAACAACGCGCAACTTAAATTAAATAACTATACACAACACACACAAAATCATAAAAAAAAATAACACAGATTTTAACGTGGTTCACCCAACCAATCTGGCTACATCCACCAAACAGAGGCATCAACAATTTTATTATTCAACAGGAGATTACAACAATTTAGTTCCTCACACACTCTCAGCACTGCTCAAATATCCTCTACAGGCTTACATATTATAGCTGGGAGTAGAAAACTGAATCATAAATTCTCTCACAACAAATATAGGATGCAATAACTCTTCCACAAGAATAAATGGAGCTAATTTAGCAACAAATCCTATTGTTGTCACATACATGAGATTTTTGCGAAATTTAATGAACATCAAATCTCAACACAAGGTCTAAGCTAACTTGGAGTCTACATAGGCTTTTCCAGAAGAGGTAAACACTAAAGAACTGCAAAGTGAAGAAACGAATAAAATAAAATGATTGAAAGCAGAAGAAGAAAAACTCAAGGAAGAGGAGAGCTCTGCACAAGAGTCTTTAGAAGAAAATGATGCACTTCTATCACAAGTATTTTAGGAAAATGAGGGATTTCTCTTTGTTCTCTACAATTGTTTTACGGATGTGCTCATGAAACATCTCTTAGATGATCTTATCGAGAAACCAATTTATGGTCTTGGACTTGATCAAAGAGATTCCATGGATGTACATAAAGAGCCTTCAAGAATGCATGCCGACGATGATGATGAACACAATAATCAAAGGTTTGCCAAGAGTAATGGATTGCATGCAGAAGAAGAACATGAATGATGTCAGGTCACTCTGGGCCAGGTTCAGGCATTGACAAGGCAGTATGCAACAAAGGTTTGGCCTCATATAAAGAAGTTGGATGCTGAAGTTTTCACCGAGGATGTGCATCCTTCTATTGTAAGAGCAGTATATGATGGCCTGAGACGTCCATTTTCTCATTTTGAGGGAGACCATTTGATGGATTTTTTTTGTAAGTCCTCATATGGCAGTGGTGAAGAAATATTTTTGTTGTTGAATCTGACCTATGTTTATTAGTGTCGTTTCCTGGAATTTCATTTAAAAGGAGAGCATATCAGTGGGTTCTATTGCAATTTTTGGATTAATGAATTCCTTTGATTTCTGGTTAAGGAGATGAGGGGTGTGCCATATTACGGTCATGCGAAAGTTTTCTCCCTTGGCAAGCCACTGTAGTCAATAGAGAAAAATATTTCAGGGAACACCTGGTTTTAGGGACTTGGAAATGTTCTCAGTCCAATATTTGTCAGGGCACAATAGTTGGTCCTGAATATGTTCTAGTAAAATCATGTGCTAGATGCTAATCTGATCAAACTTGCATGTAATTTTTGTTCCGTGCTGAGACGCTAGGTCGGGAAATATGCCAATCTCACTCGAAAACTAAATGTTGTCTACATATTAATGTTGTTGATGTATTAATATAGGGTGTGTCCACGTCTTTGGTATGGTGCGTTTGATCTACTAGAAAGCATTATTTTGGATGCATCGCATATACTTTTTCACTTGACCATCATCATGGACGAATAATCGTTATGACAAAATGCACATTTAAAATTGGTGTGTTGGTATCGAATTTGCTGCCAACATTGCTCTCATTCACGCATTGGAACAACGTGGCTTGGTATCGGATTTGTTGCCCGCATTTCTCTCATTCACGCAGTGGAACAACATGGCTTGGTATCGGCTTTACTGCCTGCACTGCTCTCATTCATGTAGTGGAACAACGTGGATTGGTATCAGCTTTGATGCCTGCATTTCTCTCATTCACGCAGTGGAACAACGTGGCTTGGTATCGGATTTGCTGCCCGAATGCTCCTCAACAGAGGTAATGTGGTTCCTGCCCCAGACACTAGAACTCAACTCTTGTTGTCACTTGAGCAGGCTGAGAATTTAAATTTTGAACATTTTCTTGATAACTGGAAGAACCTTGAGTCTTTGAGATAAAACTTAAGCTAGTACATGCTCGCTATATATATATATATAATATCATGAATTTCACTGCTGAGATTTATATTATTGTCCCAATGCCAATGGACACATCATCAAACTTTTTGACAATTATTCCTCGCTCGAATTTTTGGGGATATAGTCGCATCCATTTGGGTTTTTGATACTCGAAAAGATTCTGGCAGAAAACAAAAGGGAAAGAAAAATGATATACATCGCCAACCATAGAGAGGCAACAATCATATTATGTAGTGACAACATTCATTCATTGCCCAATGAAAGTAGATATCATCCATTTTGTTAAGATTATGGAAGAAGCATAGGGCTATTGACATGGCATAATGATTGACATGTTGTTTATGTAGGAGTACAGATTCAACTGAGCAACCATTACAATTTCTCTTGTTATTAATTCTAGGGCACTTCTTAGAATCAATGAAGCACTGTCTATTTTTCTTAAACATATGTCAAATGTTGATATTAGAAAGGATCAATCCCAGGTTATGGTATCAATAATTAGAACATGCTAGATGTGATTTTTAAGGATTATTGCTTTAGATTTAGAGAAATGTTGTCTATATTGCTTCCTTCTGAATTGGAGAAAAAAGTTGATGCTCTTGTAACCAGAAGGACAAACTGCTCTCGGTTCAATAAATTAAAAGTATATATGCTTCAAATGAAAGAGCCATATTGATGCTTCAAAATGCATGATGCAGATGAAATGGATGTTCGAGGTTGTTGCAATCGCTCAAGTGAGACATGTCATGTTTTTGTTTCAGAGCTTGAAAACCATTTTGAAAATTATTTTGGCTGCTCAATAAGTTAGCTTAACTTTTGCATTGAAGTTATCATCAATTTGAATCTTCAAGCATTGAACAATATCTTTAACAACATTGACTTGGGATGAAGCAACATTGGACGTGGTTTAAACAACATGTAACATTGCCTATATACTACATGGGCCTAAGGAAATATGATCTTTTTCATCTTAATGAATAAATATTCATATGCATTAACGTAGTAGTGCTACTATTATTAATATTCATCTTAGAGTTGGTTGCCCTAAGTAGGGTTCTCGACCAGTTATTTCACAAAATCATTCCTAGTGCAAACAACATATACATTGATTTATGTACATTGGAGCAATGTTTATTCTTGCAGATTTATTGCCTATTACATACAGGGTTATGGAGTTACATGTTGATCCTCAAATACTTGCCTCACATATTCAATGTATCATGTACTTAATGATCTACGTGTTCATATCATCTCACAACATTGTGAAATGCACTTATTATTTGGTGAGTATTATTTAGAACTTACTTTTTATCTATATGCAATTATAATATATTACAAAGTGTTCTCTCAACAGTATTCTTGCCATATTTTACAAGGAAATCTTGAAGCATATTTGGGGCAATGTTTATATGTCATTTTGGAGTAAGATTCATTTAATTTGGAGTAGCCCTAATAAGACATTTGGAGTGGCATGCATTGAATGATAATGTTAACATTGTTTATGTAGCACAAAAAATTGTAGGTTGTAGAACATTAATGCAATGATGACAACTACACTGAGGATTGTTTTATAGGCTAAAATAATTTTGTAACCCTCTTGCCATTGATGTCAAAGGGGGAGGTAATCAAAGGAAAGAAGACACCCTCCTTTTTTTTTTTTTTTTTCTCAGGACAAAAGGGGGAGGATCAATGCTTTTCCATCAAGGCCAAAGGGGGAGATTGTTGGCATTATTGTCATTGATGGAAAAAGCACAACAAAGACAAAGGATTAGCAACAAGGAGAAATGAAGGAGCAAAAAAAGCATGCATGGTTGTGATCAAGGTAAAGAAGCAGAGGAAGACATATGTTGTTATAGCTGTAAAGCAAAAAGCAAAGGAGAAACAAGCAAAGTACCATCTTGCACAAGGAGCAACAAGCAATGGAGCAACACAAAGGGATTGTGATATGCTTGGATAATGTTGTAGATATTTTTATATTGAAGAATTTGTTGTGATGTGAAATGGTTGATTGAGCTGAATTGTTGTGATGCAAAGGCAAGACTCCAAGGCAAAGGAAAAGATGTTGCAAATATTGTTGTGATGCGTTAACGATAAATATTGGTATTTGATGTTGGCATTAGGTTGATGCATTTAATGGTTACATGTGGCTGAAGTTAATATTGGATGAATCATTTATTTTTGTTTTCTAATATTCAAGATATGAAGAGTTTGGGAACGAATGAGTGGAAGGCAAAGAGTCAAGTCTATTCATGTCATATTCCTATGTGGGATACAAACAACCAGAAAACTATCTTTATAAAAGATGTGATTTTGGAAGGCAATTAAGGGGTTAGAGAATGGGAAAATGTGAGGGAGACGATTGAGCTATTGTTCATTAGTTACCTAGCACTTATGAAGCTGATGTGAAGTAGATTTGAAGGGAAGAAGATGAAAAAATGAATATGGAGATATGCTAAAATTATGACCAGGTAAACCAACACAATGTTATTTCTTGTTTTCATCAGGAGATGGTAGTCTCCTTTCAAGTAGTGGCTTGATAAACATCAAGTTGGAGCCTGTTGAGGTAGGAACCTCCTATGGGTTGTAGCCTACAAAAAACATATGGGAGTTGAAGCTTCCTTGCAGTTGTAGCTTGCAAAAAATTGAGGTAGCAACCTCCTGTAGGTTGGAGCCTACAGAAAATTAGATGTAATAAGGAGTAAGAGCTTGCCTGCAACAATAATAAAGGTGTGGTTTTCTCCTTTTATGGGTTTCCACATATATCTGGTGTCAATATGTGCTTTTATTATGTGTTCATGTGATGTTTTGGTTTTCTTATTACTTGTTGTTCACATATTCAATTTGCTGGTCATTATTTGTTAAGTTGCTCATGTAGTGTTTCAATTAATGAGTTTAAAGAAAAGAATTTTAATGTCCACAAATATGCTAAACTGATTCATCATGCCCTCTTAGTTTAGTCAAGTTTTCATCCTTGTCTTCCTCCATTTTGCATTTGGCTTCATTTTTATCTTGAGATGGTTTCGCTATTAGGTTTACCGTTTGTACATCCTCGCCTTTTTGTGTATCCTCCTCCATATCCTCTAGTGCAGAAAATGGGTTTTTCTCCTATGTTATCTTGGATATAATCGAGCCTCAATTCTTGTCGTTTCATCTCCTAGTTTGGAAAATGGTAAAGCCACCAGAGGTGGACAAACCTATGACAGTTTGTTCCTTCCTTCTTTATGGGAATTCTTGGATTAGATGTCCATGTTCATGGAAGAGTCGACATTTGAATGGGACATGTTCACAATCCATGGGTTGATTCCATACCTCCCATTGATAATCTAACTCGATGGAGTTGGTAATAGTTGGGATATGTTCATGTATACACATAACCTGGGATATGACATGTTTTTTCCCTTCTTAGTGATCTTCAATAGGTTGAGGAAATTCCCTAGTGCTTGTCCAATTCCTTCCAAGATTTTTGATATCCAAAATTCCATGGGGAGTGTGAGTAAATTCTGACCCATACCAGTGGTTTTGTGAACTCCTCCTTATCAGGATTAAAGCAAGCTTCTCAATGCCTGATATAGAGTCCAACGTTGTTGAAAATATACGATCCTCCTTCAAAAATCTGGGCCTTATCCTCAAGATTGGAGAAGATTATTGTAAAGAAGCCTTTTGGCCTTAATCTTAAACCCACATCTCCTTTTGGCTTCCACGTGCATTGTATTCACTGTTCGAGATCCTTCTCCGTATGCCATATCCCAATGATTTGCAAATGAAAGCATGATCTCGCATGCGTCTTTTATGTTCATCCAAAACTTTGGAAGATATGATGAATCTAGGGTTTCAAGGGGATTTTGGAATATATTGACCCTGCAAACTCCTTTTCCAGTGATATACCAGGATTGGCAGCTGGGAGGATTCAAAGGTACTCCCCTCAGAAACTGGTTTTCCTCCAGTGTGGGAAAACCTGCCATTTAGTGAATTTTGGGAGGAGGGGAAACCCCCTCCCACCCTTGAGTTCATTTCCAAGGCAAAAGGAATTTATTTTAATAATTATTGATGGGCCTTGGCTTTGAACATTAATATTTTATGAGTGTGCTTTTACTGTAACTAAATTTACTATACTGTTTTTTTTTTGAGCAGTAGAAAAAAATGCTACTCTTTTGTATTAAAGGTAGTACATACAACAAATTACAATATCATCCTTTCATCATTGGTTTACAAAAAATGACAATGTTTGAAATACTTATTGCTTTGCCTCTAAAAATGACTTAATATCAACCTACACCCTTTTCTACACAAAATAGAAGGTACACAATTGTGCTCTTAAAACAACCTTGATATCCTTATTCTATTGCCCAGAAATCATTACAATCCTATCTATTCCTACGCACAACAAAACACAAAATGTCCCGTCTGTAATTATGAACAGTTGATAGTTCCTGCATTATCCATGACTCATTGGACAAAGGAAGCAAAATAAAATTTACCTGTTTCCCTTGTTATACCTCTCTTTGAAAGAAAATCTGCATCCTAGTTTTGTTCTCTATAGATATGGTCAAATTTTACCCGCTGAAAGGTCTTTTCCAGGTTTTTATACGATTCATCCAATTAATTAAAATTGGAAGATTGAAATCATTTTGACCATTGACCCATTCTATAATTCCCTTGGCATCGCCATAGATATGTATATGATTAATCCCTAACCATTTTTTCCACGATCAATACACCCCATAATGCAATGATTTTTTCCCTATTATGGTTCCTTTTCCACCCTCCGACCAGAAATGATAGACTGTACCAGCCTTGATGTAAATAACAAATCCACATCCACATGCTCTGTTAGCACATGCCTCATCAAAGAAACCCACTAGATATGAATGCCATATTTCTCTAATCTTAATATTCCTGCCACCTTTGTTTCCCTGTATATGTCCAATCTCGTTAAAATAAGCTATTGTCTTATTAATTTCCTCTTGTACCTCTAGTCATTTCTATTCAAAGATGATGGAATTACGCCTTCTCCAAATAGTCCATATGTATATAAAGGTAACGCCCTAAACTGTCGGTCTTTGATCCAAATTCTGATACATGATGACAACTTTTGTACAACTCCCTTTGATGCAATTTTAAAAAATCCAACACCCCATTCCACATTTCCTTTGCGTACTCACAATGTATGAAAATATGATTATTATCCTCCTCACCCTCCCTACACATAAGGAAAATTTCCGGTCCCTGAAACCCTCTCCTTCGAAGATTCTGCCATGTCAATATCCTATTATGAATGGCTAACCAACAAAAACATTTTATTTTATTCGAGATGTTCCATTTCCATATGATCTGAAAAATAAGCAGGAATCCATATCCCTTCTCCTCACTTAGAATATTCTTATATATGTATTTTACCATCGGTCTTCCTTTCTTAAGTGTTCATGCCCATCCCATCCAATGTAGTAACTGTAATCATCGAATTTAAAGATGAATGATCTATAATCATCAAATTTAAAGATGAATTATTAGCATGATATCAGTTGAAAGTCAATTTTGGTGGATGAAGGTAAGGTTCTGCACATGGGACAACTTTTAAACTGAGACATATAGACATAAGAATGACTTACCTTGTTGCAACTCGTCAAATCCTCAAAAGACCTTTCCAGAGAAGGGCGACACATTGAATAATAATTCCACGGGGTTAAATTAGGGGTAAGGTCAAGGCGTTGTTAAATTATTTCCATTAATATAAAAGTTGGGGAGGAAAGAATTTTAGGTCCACAGACAAGTGCTACCTTTCAATTCAGTAAACAACAAAGCCTTAACAAATAAATAATTACTGGTCTATATAAATAATTATATTGAAGAATTTCAAAATTTTAAATTATAAGAGAATAGTATAGAAAAAATATTCAAAATTTTGAATTATAAGAGAATAGTTTTCATCTAATATATGATGCAACTAATAATATAGAAAAGTATGTAAATGGGTTTTGAATTCTTTAATCTACTCCAACCTTTATTAAAAAACATTAACAAAAAGTGGCCAGCCTTATAATAATAAATTATTTATCAAACTTCCTAATTATCGAAAATATAGCCAATTGATTTCACCTTAAGTGGCACTTGAAGTAATGAAACGTCGAACTGTGTTCGTGGTTTCATGCTTGTCGATTCAACTCTGATCCACTCTAATCCTTCTCTTGCTAGAAACTACGTGTAAGAACTAAAGGCCATCTGCAAACTTGGAAATGCAAGCACCGTGGTCGCCATGGATCCAGGCAACCAGATGGTTTTTGATAATGATTACTGTGTCAATCCAGGAAACAAAATAGAGACCTCTTCACATCTAATGCGACGATACTTATAGACAGAGAAGCCAATAACATTGTGAACAAGGAAACAAACAACCAATGTGATTCTCTTACTGACTTTATCATTGCCATGGAAATATTAATAGCGTTGGATGTGATTACAGGAGAAAATATTAATAGCGTTGTGATTACAGGAGAAGATGGCAAGATTCGACATAAATTTATTGAGTTGGATGTCATTACAAGATAAGACGACGAGAATTGACAGAAATGTGTGCATGTGAACTAAAATATTCCAATGTTTCGTTCATATGGCTTTCTCAACCTTATCATTCTATTTTGCATCCTTGTTCTTTCATTAAATTTGATATTGTATAGCGGGATATTTAAACCACTTTCCAGTACTTGCACATCAAAAATGGATCCTGCAAGTATGGTAGCATGATGTTTATTATTTCTTTTCATTTCAAATTATGTTATGATGACCTTCAACTCCAAGTGTTGTTTTCTAGTAGCATGATGTTCATTATTTCTTCTCATTTCAAACTATGTTATGATGTTTTTCAACTCTAAGTTATTGATATATATATATATATTTTTTTTAAAGTTTGGTGGTATCTTTCCATTAATTTTCAAAAATATAGCAGTTTATTCCAAATAGAAATTTGAAACTATATCATGTAAAACTAGAAACAAAGATGCATTGTCACCACTCATCATCAACTGAATCCATAGGTGCATGATCCTTCACAGTGGAACTTGGTAGCTCACTGTGGGGTATACATGGGATATGTTGCTCTATTCGGCTGAGTCATCCATTCTGCTACTGTAATTGAAATTGTATTTTTTGAAATTCTTTGGTGTAATCCGAGTGTCCATGAGGGTCCAAATGCATATTAGGAGGAAATTGCTCTAAAGGTTTAGCCAGAATCATCTTCATCATCCAAAACAAATGGACTATTTGCTTGTATTGAGATTATCTACCACGAGTGTGGCCTGGGTCCGAGATCAGAGTTTTCCACTCGTCCATATCAAGTTCAAAATCCTCCTCGGTCTGTCAAATCTCAGCCTCCCAATCTAAAATGAGTTGCTTGACCAGGTTGGAGCTACTAGCATGATATGCTTGAGCCACTTCCTAAATTATACGAGAGGTCAGCTTGCATCCCTGACCCATTCCCTAGGAAGGACTGGGTTGACAAGTCTGAGAAGAGGAGGCCTTCCTTTGCTTCCCACGATTGCGACCCCCACAACTATTCTTACCTTTAACAGCAGCCCAGACCATGATTTTATTGCTGTCTCACAGGGACTACACTGTGTCTAACTCTGGAGGTCGACCCGAATAGGGTCGCATCTTGGATTCCCGGTGCTGCCAAGGGTCTCTTCAATGTTGTAGACCTGCTAAAGCAATTTCAAACGAAACCAACCAAGTAAGGAACCTGCTTCGAATATTACTATCAACCAACTACCAACACAGTTTAATGGTTCCACTTTTACCATTTTTCCACCTTTTCCCACTAACGGCCCTGAACTGAATAACGACACCATCCACATTGAATACCCCTGAATTATCGAGTTGCATCTCATAATTTGTTGATGCCACCAGCAAAACGTTACACCAAGAAAAGAAGAGGAATTTGGGCCAACAACTACCCAGAGCCTGCAACCCACAAAACCCATTCCATCGAGACTCCATACAAAGAACCCGGGCTGCAGAAACCAAATCTGCTTTCCCAGAAGCAAGCCTACGATGACATGAGTTAAGCCAATAGTGGCCCAGAGACTAGGACTGTCCCATAACAAGACAAGAGCACCAAACTTGACATACCCTATCTAGTAGGTCTAGACTAACCCTAAAATGCTCCAACAAGGCTCTCCTAACCTCGACTTTATAACAACACAGGTCATGGTGGTGGCTACATACAACTAAGGCTCCAATTCGAGCTCGCCCAAAACCTAAATACCTTGGAACCAAACAAAATTTACCCCAGACCCAAACCCTTTTTGGTTCACTTTTACTCGAGCATGGAATACCACTGCATACAAAACCTTCTGCTAACCAAACACTATAGGAGCTCATGCGGGACAACCAAATGCCCTACACTACTAACATCCAGACATATAAAACTAAAGACTCAACCCAAACGAGGGACCATTCGATGCCATGCTCCAGGCAATTTGAATTCCAGTCCCACCAGTGATCACTGCCAAGATCTAGAGTAGACAACGACCACAATCTTCCGAGAACAACCAACTCAGACCAAATCCACAGAAGCCTAAGGTCGCAGACAAACTTACCCAACAAACTAGAGGGAAACCTCACCTTAACGTTTGTCATAATAATGTTTCCACCCTCAAGGAGGGTCATTAAACTATGCATGTGAACTACCACCTCTCCAAGTGAAGCATGCATGCGGAGGGTTGCTGGAAAATTTTGGTAAATACACATTAAACAATGGGCTAGGACAGGTCCAATGGGGCCAACTCACACCCCGTTCAAGGGGTTATTATTGATATTTAATAATAAAGAATGACATTGTTTCTTTCCATAATATCTCTTACAATTGATCAAGGCACCACTTTCGTTGTATGTTGTGCATATGATCCATTGTAGGTAGATAGAATCTCTTCACATTATCCTAGACAATTTCACTGTTATTCTAGATGTCATTGAATGTGATTTAATATTTTCTATGTTTGTTCTTTTGTTTTCTAATGGAAGGTTACTTTTTCAATGAAAAACTAGGCTTCTTCCTTCTAGCAACACCACACATTTATTATAATTCGAAGATACTTATGTCTTACTCAATGAATTAATTTTTATATAACGAGATCTATATGGCCTGCTTACGAAGATTGCTTAAACATTTTCATTTATATGAGATTTCATTTTTTAAGTTAGTTTTATTTTCTAATTTAAAAATTATTTTCGGGTTTTATTAATTAAAAAAGTATATTAGTTCATTTTTGGATTATTTGAAAAAAGAGTAAATTGCTCATCACAGTTTAATACAGTCACAACAATATATAATTGATAGAAAATGATATCTTCAACATATATCAACCACATTACTAATGTGATTATGTTAGTTTAATTTTTGATGATATTATCGTCATTGTAATTTAAAATAATAATTAAAAAACATTAAAAAAATAAAAAAAAACCAGTT
>APFE030581558.1:45623-62873 GCA_000404065.3 Pinus taeda
CATTTTTTTATTTTTTATTTTTATTTTTAGCTTAAATATTATCTGAATCGTTTCTTTTGGAAAAAAAAGCAAAACTTAAAATGTTATCATCTTTGAATATAAATTCATAAAAAGTCATAAAATTTGTTATTTTTTCAACTTTTTTTAATTCATCTTTTATTTAATATGTAAAAAATCATTGCAAAGAAAAACAAAAAACCAAAGGTTTGGAAAACCCTTAAAAAATAAACATCTTAGGACGAAAAACAAGAAGATGAATAACACAACTTGAAAATGGTAAAATAATCAACATTTAAAAAAAAGTATTCACACTTAATACATTAGAAAATTTAAAGTGTAAAAAGTAAGCCCTCTAAAAAAGGGGTTGACGCTAGATTAACACTTTTCAAAATGTTCATACTTGATACAAAAGAAAATTTAAAGTGCCAAAAATACGCTTCAAAAAAATGGTGTATTCCGAATAACCACTTTTCAAAATGAGGTGATTTTTTTGCTACCTAAAAAAACAAGTAATCGATAAAGTTCTTGTTTGATCAGCAACTATGTTTAACATTAAAATGACTTAAACAATGTGAAAGTGACTCAAAATATATGCAAGAGAGATGCAAATGCAATGCATGTAATACAAGTTTTACGATGCCAAAGTGAATTAAAATATGTCAAAAAGGATGCAAATGCGACATTGAAGTGATTTAAAATATGCCAACATGACACAAATGCAACGTTAAAGAGATGTAAAATAGGTCAAAAAAATCCAAACTTATGTGAGATACGTTAAAATCGATACAAATTCATTACAAAATTGATATCATAGACAAACGCTTATGCAACATGAGGCGCAAAATGAAATTTGAGTCACCACATAATATGAATGTGACACAAAAGGTGACATAACAATGATTGAATATATGTGCATGACAAAAAAGTGATGCAAACATGATAGAAAATTGATGCGAAGTCTAACATTCTTGAACGTGTCAAATTTTGTGATCATCAAGGAATAGAAAAAGAGGAAAAATAAGAAACAAAAATGATAGAAATGTTGCCACCAGGGACTTTTATTGCAGTA
Organism: Pinus taeda; assembly: GCA_000404065.3. Taxonomy (NCBI): domain Eukaryota; kingdom Viridiplantae; phylum Streptophyta; class Pinopsida; order Pinales; family Pinaceae; genus Pinus; species Pinus taeda. The sequence continues at coordinate 46,693 of APFE030581558.1, forward strand.
ATGCATATTCTCCAAACAATGGAACTTGGTTGTGCCACTCTAAATTCTCTCCATATTTAGCTATTTCCATCAATCATATGCATAGCTCCTCAATCTCCCACATGTAATCTTTATTCCATTGGGATCTTCAATTTGATTCACTCAAAATGTTGGGGAATTTCTTCAACACCTACTATCAAATTTCCTATGTACAAATATCCAAGAAACTTGGGCATCTCCATATTTTACAGTTCATCTCAATCTTCTTTATAAGTATACCATCTATCTTACTCTTCATCACTTTTATGTTTTGGCACTCTTCCCTTCTACTCTAACTCTACAAAATTCATTATTGCCATAATTAACCTTATCATTATTACAAGTCAATAAACATTCCTTCATCTTTTCTATGGTTATCTCTTCCTTTACCACTCACATGAATTCTCTTCTTCCAATCATGATATCTTCTTCAACATGTCCACTCTCAACAATACTATTCTTTCTCTTGTGGACAACTGCACTCAACACTTTTTCTACAACATCTTCCTCTCTTTCACAAAATTAATCATGTTTTCTTTTCCCACATCTCTAAAACTCTATCTTCTACAACATTGTAATCATATATAAATTCCACAAATAGATGCACTTCTTCTTAGGATCCGTGCACTTTATTTCCAAAACAATTCTACTGATCACTTAACTTTTTTTGGAACTATCTACTATAACTGAGATTATTCAATATCAGGATTCACTTTCTCTAATATCACTTAGTGCAATATCCTGGGTCCACTAACCAAGGTCACACAATGAAAGCACCCGCACCATATCACAAATTTTAATGCATCAAATAATAAGAGAGATTCCACACAATGTATGTTATTGAATTAAAATTGCAACAAAGAAATTTAATCGTGGTGTCTACAAACTTTATGGAATCAATGACCAACACTTTCAAGCCTCATTACATTCACAGAGTTTATGCATAGGTGTTTGGTATCAATAATAACTATATATACAAAAAATAAATCAATGGCATGCCAAAGCCCCTTGTTCATTTAAACAATTCATATATATATTCTTGTGATCCTTGTATTTTGACCTTCTAACTACCACAACCATACAAATTCCAACTACAACACTTTGTATTCCAAGGGTTTAGAAAAGTTCACTAAGGACAAGAATGAATGCATTGAATTGCAATTTTAAGGCTAAAATTAATGACAAATTCACTCCAATTATAAATTAAGAATCCATGGTTACATGAAACAATCCAAAATAGTCATCTTATGATCCCTCATGTTTACAATGCATGAGCAATGCCAAATCCTCATTTATTGTTCAATATCCAATTCATTGTTAAAAACATGCTACATATATTCTTGAGAGGGTCTAGGGATAAGAAATTCCACGCCAAAAATTCAAAAGTGCATATGCATAACTTGATTTCTATAGTCTTCCAACTTTCTTAGAAAATCCACATCTCAAAAGTTGTATAATTCACTTGCATTTTCCTACAAAAAACTTTACCAACTTAACGATTTCTAAAATTTCACAAGATTTGACCAACACCCCTTGGCTTCACCAAAGTACACACTTAGGATTAATTTCTTGGCTATTTGAGTGATTCAAGTTGGAGAATGAGTACCTTTATTCCCTACCTTCCTACAATCCCATAATTTCAAATTGAGCCTTAAAACTTGTTGCTATGCAAAAATAGTCAAAATATGCCCTTGTTTTCATAGTGTCTAACTTGTTAATGAGGACTTATTGAAATGCACTCCAAGTCCACTTCATGCAGGATCGGAGGAAAAGTGAATGATTTTTCCATTAGCAAAGGTACTAATCAAGGTGGGCAAGCTACTAATGAATGGGATTGATGAGGTAAAGTATGAATCCTCAAGGAATTTTACTCAAATATACAATCTTTATTGACGCCATAAAATTTATAGTGTAGGATGGTTTAATTTAGTATAAAGTTGAAAAATACTTCACATAGATCATTATACTAAAAATAACACAATATGTCATCAATGTTTGGGAACTTCCTGTACACTAGAAATAATTGGTTATAAAAGTAGGAAGCATGATGCGAGTATTGAAAAGGTTGCACATGGGACATCTATGTAGGGTGTGTTTGTTAAGAAACGAAACACAAGACAAACAAGAAAAGAAATTGACAAAAAAAGGATTTAAGCCATTGTCAACATATATATTCATCTCACAATATTAGTACTTGTACTTGACCACCTCTAGATATGGATCTCATTGAAAAATTATCACTAGATAATGACAACACCTCATAAGTAGATAAGGATGACTACTCATAAGAAAGTGATCTCAAACTTTGTGATTGTATAGGGATTCACAATCTACCAGTGTTCCTTAATGTTATCTAAATATTTTGTGTGCTCTTTATTGGTCAAGTATGTTAAAATGTAGTAAGAAGAGTCTTCATTTGACTTGTGCCTTAGTCAAATGGAAAAATTCAATTTTCCACATCACCGAGATGTTTTGGATTGCAGTTAGTTGGAGTGACATGAATTTGTCTCCTAGTTAAGTCAGTAAATTCGAGTTATATGCTAGAAGTAGCGTTGTGCATGAGTTGATTATGAAAATCTAGCAATCTAGTGGAGTTATTGTTAGTTAAATTCAGTTAACCAAGCTCTAATATTTAGTGGAGTTAGTAGGAGTTCAGTTGAGTAGTTATAATAATTGTTAACTCACTGATCTCTTAGTTAGCTGATCAATTTACTAAAAATAAACTCATTCATGCATGGAATTTGAATTTCCTAGTTGGAGTGGAGGAAAATACACATTGTAATTATCAATTGCATATTAGTTGACTGTACATTTTTTTACACGGAGCAGGTGATTAATTCCTTTAGAATTTACACAAGGAAATAGGGAATTCTCCTATTTTTAGGGGATTATTTCCTCCAGGATTGCACAAGAAAATGGGAGAAAGGTCGAGGCTTGAGTTATCTAAGTTATGGTCTAGAGTAGGAGATCATAATTGTAGTGCAGGGTGTGCTTTGAGATTGAAGCAAGAAAATGTAATTCATTCATATTCTCATCTGAATTAATGCAAATCAGTGGAGGGGTTTTTCCCAGTTGGGTTATCCTGTAAAATCATTGCATTCATTATGTTTTGATGGTTGCATGTTATAACATGTGTTTCTATTGTGTGTTTTCCTTTTCGCAGAATAGTAGAAGAAATTTTTGTCTCTTGATTTTTGTCTGATTTCATTAGGAGTAGAAAATTTCTGCAATTTCTACATGGTATTAGAGTTACCGAAGACTACATAGAAATCTTGATCTAGATATTCTCTTAGAGAAATTTCGATTTCCATATTTTTGGTGCAGATTCTCTTTAGTGCCGAAAAATATCTTTTAACGGATTGAGGCTTGAGTATGAATTGGAGGGCACCTCAAATTTTTTTGTGCTTGGAAAGACATGATGGAATCTGTCCTGGGTGAAAAGGGAGTATGAGATTATACACAAATTGATATTCTGAAACCAATAACATCAAATGCACAAGCACTTGATCAGTGGAAGAAGGACACAACAAAGGCCAGGAGGAGGATTATTTTGGAGGGTGCTAGAGATAATGTGGTTTCAAACTTACATGGAAAGGAAACTCCTTTTGCAATGTGGAAAACTCTCACAGGTCTCTTCCAAAGAAGAAGTGATTCCATGAAATCGGCATTGAGATAAACTCAAAAGAATTCGAATGCAAAATATGAAACCATTCCACAATACCTATCTAGATTCACTCAGGTTCGAGATGAACTTGGAGGAGTAGGAGAAAATTTTCCATCATTCGAACTTGTGAGATTAGCACTCCTTTGCCTTCTAAAATCTTGGCACAACTACCAAGATTAAGTTAATGGAAGAGACAAGCTACCCGATTGGGAGAGACTTTGGGCTAATTTGGTGGAGGAGGAGATTAGAAGAAACACTAAAGATGGTGTCACAACCAAAGCTGAGGAAGAAGAAAAATTTTCCTTGGTGGGAAAGAGAAATAAAGATAGCCAAAGGAAAGAAGGCCTAATGAAAGCCAAAATCTAGCCAGAACTAGGGAAAGAATAAGGACCTCAGTAAAATTAAATGTTTTCACTGCCATGAATATGGACATTATGCAACCAAGTGTTCGCACAAGAAATCTTGGAGGAATCCTGCATGAGGAGAAGGAGGTGATGCTATTGCATCACAATTCAAATTGGATTTCACCCTCATTGCATGCATGGAAAGTACTGTATGAAGAAGTGTATGGTACTTGGAATATGGAGCCCCATTTCATATGACAAAATATAAGGATTTCTTCAGCGACCTGGAGGAGAAGGACCTACAATTACACATAGAATTTAGATATGATGGGTGGTATGGAAAAGATATTGGTATTGTCACCTTTAAGAGGGATTCAGGATACCATATTCACCTGAAAAATCTAATATATGTGCCTGGGCCGAAGAAAAATTTGATTTATGTAGCTCTATTTGAGAACAAAGGTTATGACGTGGTATTCAGTAAAGGGAAAACTTTTCTAGAGCATGTTTCTACTGGACAAGTAAAAAGAATTGGTGTTAGAGTGAAAAATATCTACAAGCTAGAGGTGGATGCATGCAATCCATTGAGAAACAAAGCAGAACATGTTTAGAGACGAGATGTTAGAGAACTTTGGCATAGGCACATGGGTCACCTACACCATGTATCTTTGAAAATCATGCAACAGATCACCATAAGACTTCCAAAATGCACCCTTAACCAACATGATGTTTGCAAGGGATGCACTCTTGGAAAATATGTCAAAGCACCCTTCTAGGGCCGAGATAGTAGAGCTGGAGTCATCTTGGATTGAGTCCAATCATATATGTGTGAACCATATTCTATAGTATCAGTTACAAAACACAGGTATTATGTAATTTTCATAGATTTTTCCCGCAAGTGCTGGTTCTATTTTATGAAGAATAAAGATGAAGTGTTAGCAAAATTTGTTGAATTCAAAGCATCGGTTGAAAATGAGACTAGTTAGAAAATTAAATCCCTAAGAAGTGATAATGGAGGAGAATTTCTGTCTAATTCTTTCAAATATTTTTGTGCCAAGGAAGGCATTAGAAGAGAACTGATTGCACCTCACAACCCATAGAAAAATGGTGCGGCAGAGAGGAAAAAAAAGAAGCATTGTAGGGGCTGCAAAAGCGATGTTGCATGATCAGGGTCAGCCACTATATCTATGGGAATAAGCATGCAATACAACATTTTATTTGCAGAACTGGAACCCTCACAAATACTTGGCATGATCACACCTGAAGAAGATTTCTCTAGGAGGAAGCCAAATGTATCCAATTTTCAAATTTTTGGAGCTACAATCTATTGTCATGTCTCCAAGGATAGTAGGAAAAAATTGGAGCCTAGAATTGAGATGAGGATCTTTGTAGGATGAAAATGATGAGGAGAGATGTCATATTTGATGAGGAGAAGGCTATGAGAAGTTCTCAAGAGAGAAGACTTATTGCACTAGAGAAGGAGCTTCTAGCTCCAAAGGAGGAGCCTCAGTTAGATCCTCAAGATGTTGTGGAGAAACCACATGTGGAGGAGTAGAGAGAAAGAAAAGTGGATGCACCCATAAAACCAGAATCTTCCATAGAGGGGAGAAAGAGAACGAATGAGGTTGGAAGATTGGTGCAGGATGCATAGGAGCATGTGGTAGCTCCTACATTCTTGCGTAGGTAGAGGAGATCACCAAACATGTATATTAGTTATATGATACTTGTTAGCACTCTCTAATTTCCCTAGGCTAAAAAGAGAAACTCAGAGGTAACCACAAACCACTTGGAAGTTAGAATCTAGCCCTTCCAACTTTAGAGAGGGCTCTCTCTGTCTGAAGTGTTCAATCACCTAGATATTAGGCTAGGTATGGTGCTAAGTGGGTATGAGTTTTAAAGGTTTGCTAGCTGGAACGAAAAGAGATCCATTTGGCAATACAATCGATAAAGTTGAGGATTTCCAGTGATAGGATAAAGAGAAAGAGGGATATTTTACAGGGGCAAGGTAGCTAGTATTTTTGGAGTTTTTTCAATCAAAATCATTGTAGGAGGGTGAGTAGAAGATAAATGGAAAATGACGTACATAGCGTCAAGAAAAAAGATGAATTCTAAATGCCATTCTAGCAAAAAACATAAATGTTTAGCGAACTGAAACAAAGCACCATTTAAAGTGAATTCTAAGTCAATATCTTTGTTCAAATAAACAAGAAGACACATTTAAAACCATGAATGATACAAAAGATAACTTACAAAAGAAAGAAGCACATCTACAAAGAAACTAACGCGTGAATCCCTATAAAATTCAGCCTTTGTCCTATCATTCACTGGAAAAATTAAGAAAATTAAATACACAAAATGTTCTTTCTTCTCAAACATGACCAACCCTTTGCCAAATTATAATTGCATCATAAATAGATGAAAAAAATAAGTTCCCACATCTAGGAACCGAATTCCCTAATAGGATTTTTTTTCTTGCTAATGCAGACAATATAAAACTATTTTTCAGAAAAATAGGGACTATTTGACCAAATATTTTCTAAGCATATTTACACTAAATACTAAGTCTAAATAGAGCTTATAAGTCCTTATATGCCTCATAACATTTACCATGAGAAAACAAAAAAATTAAAATAAGTTTTTGCATGAAAATCTCGGTCAAAAGGATGTCTGTGTGGAAGCGCAGCGTTAGCACTGTGCAACCTCCTTGCTCAGCAGAAACACAAAAACACAATAGAAAAGCACAGTGCTTGTATTTTTTTGAACATATCCAAAATGGTAAGCCGAGTTGAGCTGATTTTTTTACATAAAGTTAATATCTTTATAACCATTCTCCACACAAATTTTGAGCTAAATCTGACTCACGGTTCTTGAGAAAATATAAAAGTGGTTGTAGATGATGGTGGATCATTTCTCGAAAACCGTGAATAATTTTGACCTGAACTTAAGTGGGTTTATTCATCTCACAACCATGCATCTCCTGTGAAAATTTCATGGAAAATAGGTACAAGGTTTAAGAGATACGGTGAAAATAAGGTGACTGTGTGAAAGCATAACGCTCCAAGATTATACTATCGATGACCAACATCTAACATGACGAGGGTACTAGGATGGCATGGAATGGTCCATAAAACATTTTAAACCCATGAGAAAACTTCTAGGCCGTACACAAACCTTTAAACCCCAAACCTTCTTCTTGCAGCAGAAGCACAACACAATTACACAACGCATTGATAGTTGATGTTGCTCCGGTCACTCCCTGAGTTGCTTGATGACGCTTGAATGTTTGAAAATGCCTGAACATCATAATATTCCTCCTTAGAAACTTTCTTTCATCACACCAAGCTCCCAACTCTCAAAATTTCACCTACATAAAAAGTGCAATGCCAGTGAGAAAGTGCAACACGACTTGTTCTTCATGCTTTTGATCGATGTTGAGATCTCTCATAAAGATACTTCCTATTGGTGATGTTGACATGATGCCGATGCTCCTTTTCAAACCAAATTCAACCAAAAAATATCTATTAATCCCAAAACAACAATTGAAATGTTGCTTGGTCACAATGGCAAAATCAAAAACACATGCCCAATGCCAAAAGTGCAGTGCGTGGGGGAAAATGCTTCTTGACCTCTGGGTAGGCAAGTTGACCACTGACTTGGAAAAAAACACATCACATGTTTTTAAGTGCAGTGCCTCCCTTGCCTCCTTTGTGTAACGAATCTTAAGTGATGCTAAAAAACCTTTCAATGGAAAAAATGAATGGTTTTGTGGTGCATTTGGAAGTTAACCCAACATTTGAACTCCCAAGGTGGCTAAATTCGAATTTCAAGAATGATGATGACAATATTTGAACCTCAATCATAAAACACAACAACTGTCATAAGCGCAACACTATCCTCCCAAATGTTGTATCAATGTGATGTCATGGCAAGTTATGATTTGACATTATAACTGAATCAAGTGACCCTACAAATTTGTGCCAATGATGACAAGACATGACACCATGACCTTGCTTTTGATTTCTTGGTGAAACATGAACCTAGACTAAATTAACTTGACCCCTAAGATATCAATGACTATTTTTATGACCCTTCACATAGTTTGATACAATTACATTGAATAATGAAACTTTATTCTATAATAAAACCAATAGCTTGATCTATGGAAGCTAAAATCTTAACCTTTGGACATTTGCCAAATAAATTGAAAAGACCAAAACTTATTTTTTACTACTATAATATAGGAGACTAACAACATTTATGACATAACTCATTGACTCTGAGCCTTGTCCATTTGAGGAGGCAGTTTCCCAACCAGTATGGGTAGATTCCGTGGTGGAGGAGTATGACTCCATGATGAAGAAAAATGTATGGGAGGTGGTGCCAAGACCAAAGAACAAGTCAATGGTTGATTCTAGATGGATATATAAAGTGAAACATGTAGCTGATATGAGTATCAAGAAGTACAAGGCCATATTTGTGGCCAATGGATTCTCACAGGTAGAGGGAGTTGATTATGAGGAGACATTTTCCCTAGTGGCAAGATACTCCTCCATTAGAACCATTCTAGCATTAGCTGCACAGATGGGGTGGAAGATCCACCAGATGGATGTTAAGTCTGCCTTCCTCAATGGAATGGTTGAGGAAGAGATTTACATAGAGAATCCTGAGGGGTTTGAGACATTTGACAAGGAGACACATGTGTACAAACTCAGGAGAGCCCTTTATGGTCTCCAAGGATGAGAGGCCATATGGATGAGGAAAATACTTGATGGTATTTTCAGTCAAGAGATGGATCCTACTGTGATTTACTATGATAATAAGAGTTGTGTCAAATTCTCTGAAAATACAATATTTCATGACGTGTCCAAGCACATTGATATTAGGTACCATCTCTTGCGAGGTTGTGTGCAGAGGAGAATCATGATGTTGCAGTACATTCCCATAGAAAAGTAGGATTTAGATATTTTGACAAAGGCATTATCAAGAGGCAAACTCGAGTTCCACAGATGCAGGGTAGGGGTGGTGTAGAACCATTTTCTTGCTAAGAGGGAGTGTTAAAATGTAGCAAGAAAAGTTTTCATTTAACTTGTGCCTTAGTCAAATGGAGAAATTTGTTTTTCCACATCAGTATGATGACTTGGATTATAGTTATCTGGAGTGACATAAATTTGTCTCCTAGTTAAGTCAATAAATTTAAGTTATAGGCTAGAAGTAGATTTGTGCATGAGTTGATTGCTAAAATTTAGCAATCTAGTGGATTTATTGTTAATTAAACTCAATTAACTAAGCTCTAGTCTTTAGTGGAGTCAATAAGAGTTCAATTGAGTAGTTATAACAATTGTTAACTTATTGATCTCTTAGTTAACTGATCAATTTACTAAAAATAAACTCAATTATGCACGAAATTTGAATTTCCTAGTTGGAGTAGAGGAAAAGGCACGTTGTAGTTATCAATTGTATACTAGTTGACTGTATAATGTTTTTACATTGAACATGTGGTCAAATCCTTTAGGATTTGTGTAAGGAAATAGGTAATTCTTCTATTTTTTAGGGGTTAATTTCTTCTAGGGTTGCGCAAGGAAATAGGAGGAAGGTTGAGGCATGAATTGGCTAAATGTTAGCCAGATCAGGTCAAAGAGCAGGAGATCAAAATTGCAGCTCATGGTGTGCTTCAGGATTGAAGAAAGACATTGTAATTGATCCATATTCTCATTTAAATTAATGCAGAGCATTGGAGGGTTTTTTCTCAGTTGGGTTCCGCTGTAAAATCATTGTGTTTCTTGTGTTTTGGTGGTTTCATATTGTTATGTGTTTCTATCGTTTTCTTTCCTTTCCACAAAATAGTAGAAGAAATTTCTGTCTCTCTATTTCAATCTGGTTTCATTAAAAGTAGAAAATTTCTTGCAATTTCTACAAAATCATATATTTTCTTGTTTAAATCTAGGATCTAAACTTTATCTCACCTTTTGTATATTAATGTAAACATGGTTTCAATGCATGGCCCAATGGAATTGTATACATCCATCAAAAGTGGGAAGAGAGTGTAGTACAACCTACAAACTTTGATAACCGTTAGTGGGGTATTGTCTGTACTAAGATAAATATGCAATCTCTTGTGATATGCTAATTAATGTAAATATCATATTGTAAATATTATATTTCCTAGGAATATCTCAAGAGGATTATATTGATTAGTCTATAAGAGCACACAATATTCCTAGAAAGTTAAACAAAGGAATAATTTATAAAATTATTTGCATTTAAGAAAAGGATAAATTTTAACATTTTATTATATTCATTTCATGTAGACCCTCTTGTTGAGAACTAACACCTACAAAATGTGTCTCAAAATTTAAACAAAAAAATGTTAATTTTATCTTCTAATTGAACCGATTGGATGACTCATTAGTATGATCATATCTAAGCTAATAAGATTAAATAGACTATATTATGGGCCATCAACATGTTCTTACTATTGAGAATGAAGACCTGCATTGCAAAGGAGTGTGATCCACTAATTGATATGATCATTGATTTACCATTGAGTAATGAGAAAAAATGACCTATACTATGAGAATTCTGGTGCATTGGCATGTTGTGACCACTATTTTGAAAAATGGCTAGTTCGAAACCGACTCGGTTGAGTTGGTCCGAGTCATGCCCCTACCTGGTCGACTCGGCCTTCGAACCAGAATGGTTTTCCGGGTTATTACTGAGCCGACCGAGTTGTCTAATGACTCGGCTGGCTCAATAATAACCCGACCGTCTTGGTGACAACGGCTCGAAAAATCTAGAACAACGCGGTTTTTTTTTTTTAAATTGTTTTTTGGGGACCCCAAACCCATTTCTAATTTTCATCTAGGTACTTTGGGGTCCATTCCCCTCTCCTAAACCCTATAAAACCCACCCAACCCCTCTCATTTCCTCACAGCCATCTCATTGCATTTGAGTGAGAGTTTGTGAGGAGTTTGTTTTTGGAGCAGCAATGAGGAGTCTTGGGAAAGCATTGTAGCAGGAGTGAGGAGATTCTTGGGAAGCCATTGGAGTAGCATTGAGGAGTTGGTTTGTTGGAGCAACCTTGAGGTATTTTTTTCACTTGTAAAAATCTATTTTTTCTTATTTATTTTTTTGTGCAAATCTCAAAATTGAAAAGAGTGTTTTTTTGTGTGAAAGAAATGAACATTGAAGCAATGTTATTTATTTTATTTTTTTTCATTTTCATATTTTTTCCTTTGATTTCCAAGTGAAAAATGGCACCGAGAGTGAAAGATGCTGCTTGGGCATATGTTGAAATGGTTGATAGTCAAATGCATTGCAAATTTTTCCATAGAAAAATTCAGGTAGGTCTCGAGGGCATTAATTGGCTGAAACAACACTTGGCAGGGATTAGAGGCCAAATTACTCCATGTGAATCACTAGAAATTAGGGAGATTAGGAAGGATTTGTTAGCCAACTTTGAGAAGTTTAAAGAAGAAAAGGCTAGGAAAAAAGAGTTAGAGGCTGAAATTGGGAGGAAGAGGAGTATACAAAAAAAGCTGGCTACCAACCCCCATTTTGATTTTGAGAGCTCTTCCTCTATCCCTTGTACTGATGCATCCAACCCCATCTGATATGTTCCTCCCTCTTTGGAGTCTATTCAAGAAAAGAGTAAGGGTAAAATGAAAAAGAAGGGTGATATGAATATCAAAAGTTATTTCACTGTCACACCCTCGTCTCCATCAGATGCACATGGTCTCAAGCTAGTAGAACTTTGCATCCCACTTTAGATGACCATTGGAAGAAAGAATTGATGTAGACTGCTTGTGATTATATATGTAGATGGTGGTATGATGCTGATATCCCCTCCAATGCTTCCCATTCACCATATTATGAGCCTATGTTTGATGCCATACATGCTAGTGGAAAAGGATTCAAAGGCCCTACTATGCATGATATAAGGGGGTATCATTTGCAAAAAGAAATTGCCTCCATTAATGAATATTTGAAAGATTTCAGGACTCATGGGAAAGAATAGGATGTACCATCATGTCAGATGGATGGATTGATGAAAGGAATCATACCATCATAAAATTTCTTATCTTCTGCGCACATGGAACCATGTTTCTAAAATTAGTTGACGCATATGATAAGGTAAAAGATGGACAATTGTTGTTTTAGCTGTTGGATGGGGTCGTTGAGGAGGTGGGGGCAGCTAATGTTGTTCAAGTCATCACAGATAATGCCTCTAACTATGTTCTTGTTGGTAAACTATTAGAGGAAAAACACAGAACCATCTTTTGGACCCCATGTGCTGCACATTGTATAGACCTCATGCTTGAGTATATTGGCAAATTAGATTGGGTCAAAAACACTGTGGATTATGCCAAAAGCATAATTTTTTTTATTATCTACAATCATTCATGGATTTTGAGCCTTATGAGGAGACACACATGGGGTGTAGATATTATTAGGCCTACCATCACTAGATTTGCTACTCTTTTTTTGACATTGCGATCTATGCTTTCACAACATAGAAACTTGCAAAATATATTTTCCAGTGAAGAATGGAATCAAAGCCAGTGGTCTCACAAACATGAAGGTAAAGAATTGAAAAAGAAAGTTAATGAAGAAATATTTTGGAGAAAGGCAATAGAGATTGTGAAGCTTGTTGAGCCACTAGTTAAGGTGTTGTAGTTGGTGGATGGGGAAAGATTGGCTATGGGATTCATTTATGAGGCTATGGATCAAGAAAAGGAGAAAATAAAGAGGGCATACAAGGATAACATGGCTAAGTATGGGCCCATTTGGGCAATAATTGATTAAATATGGAACAATCAACTCCATCACCCTATACATGTAGCTGGGTATTTTTTGAATCCATAGTATCATTATAAAGCTAAGGCGACAAGAGCTTTGAAGGGGGAGCTTAGAGATGGATTGATTGACTACATTGATCACATGATCCCATTCAAGTGTGATCAGCTGGAGATACATTGATAGGTCACAACCTTCAACAACGCCACATGTACCTTTGGGAAGAACCTAGCAAAGATTGCAAGGGAAGCAGATGAGCCAGGTAGACAAAACTTTCAATTTTTAAATTCTTAATACTTATTTTGTTAAATTGTTTATAATTTGAAAGTTGGATATAATTTGTAATTTTATTGAGCTAACGCATTAAACTGCTATGTTTTTCGCAGCACAATGGTGGGAGGCTTTTAGTATCCATTGTCTTGAATTGCAAAAGTTTGCAATTCGTATTTTGAGTCAAACTTGCAGTGCTACTGGGTGTGAGTGCAATTGGTCTATCTTTGAGAGGATTCACATGAAGAAGAGAAAACCTTTGGATAAAAAAGGGTTAAATGATCTAGTCTATGTCTAATACAACCTCCAACTCAGACGCAAACAATTGTTGAACAAAAGACCTGATTCAAATCTGATTGTGTTGGAAGACATTGATCAACATCAAATTGGGTAGTGGAGAGTCATCCAGGAGAGTTTGATTCTGATGAGGATCTTGATTATGATTTACAGACGGTGGCATCACTCGAACATAATGTTTAGTTGAATGTAGATCCTGATCCACTTGTACCAGCCTTAGGGCCAGCCCCAAGTCCGCTAGTTGTAGGTGCTTCCTTTACTTAGCCACGACAAAAGTACATATCTCATCTATCTCAGCTTGCAGCCGCTACACAGCCCGCTACTGCTACCACTTCTACAATTGCAGTTGGAGATGATGATGATGAGGAGCCATGGAATGGCATGTCTGATTATGATCCAGAGGTTGAGCCAGATGATCTTCGCTCCTCTAGTAGTAGCCAGTAGTTTTGGTCACAGTTTACTTTTGTTGTAGAGGCCATTTCTAGCCTCCTTGGTTATGCGTTTTTGTTTTGATCTCGATATCACCATCATGTATGTATTAGATAGTGCACTGGGTGCCATTTTGATATAATGGATATATTCATGAGCCTACTTTGATCATATGTTGTCTTCTATCTATATTCTAATGCTATGTGTTTGGAAACATGGATGAAAATCTTAAAAAAAAAAAAAAAAAAAAAAAGTTAATGTATTTTTTACAACAACCGAGCCATTGAAATTGAACCGACCAAGTCAATACCGAGTCGGAGTCGACCCTCGGCTGAGTCAAAGTCAAAGTCAGAGTTTTAAAACATTGGTTGTGATTAACAAGATCATTTAGGTACCCTGGCTGATTTAGTGAAAGGAGCATACAACAAAGGTACTTGAGATCTCTCTATGATAACTAAAATTAATGTATAAATAGTGAGATACATTCACAAAAAATATGTTTAAGTTCATTAATAAACACAAATTAAAATGATTTTATATGTACACATACTATGCAACTTGGTGGAAATAGATGTGGATACATCAAACCAACATTTACTTGGTTATAGCCACCTTGATACTTGCTTCTAGAGATCAAGTCCTTAGAGTGTCTGCACATGTGAAATGGGGAGATTTATGTTAAACATTATGATATATATGCATACATGTGTATATCAAATATCCCTCAAACTTCGATTTGCAACCTCCAATTGTGAGGTCATCACTGCCATGTGGCATATTGTGGTTGGTGACACGTGTCACCTTGCTTCCCCCTTAAGACCCCTCAAAAGGCCGAAACTTCCTACCACGTGTTTGTTGTATCGCCACATCATGTTAACGTCACATGCCACGTGGCTTTGTTGGAACCAATCATATTCTGCCATGTGTCCCTTATAGGAACCAATCATATCGCGCCACGCATCCCACTAGAGGAGATATTAAAGGGCTCGTCCTCCCTTGCTTTTGCAACGAATTTCTTTGTTAACCGTTTCGGTGCTTTCCCGATGGTTTAACACCATCTTCATTTTCTAGACATTTTTAACACTATTGATGTTTTCCACATCACAAATTTCTCTGATTCACAACATTTGCATGTTGCAACATTCTTCGATACGTGATTGTTGATTCGCTGATTGCAAATCTCCAAATGTTGATCCCGATATACTATGTGTCATATGTCTTGTTTCGTCGATATATGTTCTTCGATTGCGATGGACCTTCAATATGTTCTTGTATGCAATGTGATATGTTTTGGTATGATTAGATTTTCTTTGCTAATAACAATTACGGATTTATAAATATGTGTTTCCTTATTGCTCCTTGTGTTGAGGTTTCATTAGTTGCTTGCGCATACAATCAACTAAATTTCCTTAAGTTTTAAAAGACATTCATGAGAAAAATAGCTTCAGAAAGAAATGCTAAATGACAAAAATGTATAATGCAGCAAACCATCAAAGAGACACATTAACACAATGTTTTGATGAAGGAGTTCACCCCTCCTGGGCTACATCTCCTTGGTCCATCTTCATTGGCTTGGGCCTCTATATTATCTCAATGTGGAAAAAATGATGTTTAAAAATATTTATGGCTCTTGATACCTGTACCAATGTGTTTAAAAATTCCAAATTAGCCAAAAATGACTATTGGATCTCTGAAAATTGACTCTGGTTGCTCTGGGTATGACCCCCTTCCATAGTGGCTCTTGGCTTCCCTGAACTTTATTGTGGTAAAAGCAGTTGTAGAAGTATTCTATTGCCTTTGAAACCTATACTAATGTCTTCAAAAGGTCTAAATCATTCAAATTTGACTATTCATTTTCCAAAATTGGTCGAAAATTGAGCAAGATATGCTTCATTTAATTTTTCCTTAGGAAACCCCGCTAAATCTGGAGAGACTCTAGTTAAGTCTACCAAGTTTGGTGGCCGTTATGGATTTGGTGGCTCTGCCATAAAGGCCGCCAACTTAAACAATGGTTTAATAAAATTTAACCGAGATTAGTGGCACACTAATCGTGCTTAACCCTAGTGCTAGCCCACAATTTTTAATGTATGGTTGTATGGTGAGGGAGCTAGCCCGTAGGGCTGGCTCCCTCCGCTCCTCCATTAGCATTTATGGTAGGCTTAAATATAATTTCGTGGCTACTGTTTTCAAATATGACATGTGGCCCAATGGTGGGTGGTGGCAATGGTGCGGGGAAGGTCATGGTTCAAACTCGCCTTCGCCTGTCCCATATAAAGTTTTTGTTGCTGCTTTAAACTCGATTTCATTTATTTGGATTTGAATTTACATTTGCTGCCAAACATTTGAAATAATTCGAATTTAAATTA